>CM056599.1:42395572-42693072 GCA_029721355.1 Tegillarca granosa | reverse complement strand
GAATTTCCGGAATGATTGATGAGGTCTTTGTTCCTCATCCTAATTTGATGTTACTCTTGCCTCTTTTGAAAACGTTTTTGCTGTGTAGAACTTTAGTTTTTAAAATTTTGACGTGCATATTTATTTCAATTATTTATCTTTCTTTTATTTTATTTAAAATGGATTAAAGACAACTATATTCATCTGTAAACATAAAAATTAAAATTTAATATATAAGCGATATAATTTGGCAAAAATGGTATTATCATAGCGATACGGAACATTAGAAGCGGAAAACCCTTAAACCTTTAAATGAAAATTGATTCCGACATCAAATGCAGAAAAAAACGGAAATGAAACTTCAGGTCTTCAGTAATTCAACCAGTCAGCACCAAAAACAACATCAAAAGATGAATAATTTAAAAAAGAAGACATTTTTGTTATATGTTTGTTTATTTTTAGCTAAAGGTCTAATGGTTTGTAATTTAAGAATGAAATGCATTACTGTTCGCAATTCCTTTTTTTTAAATATAAGAAATTTTACTAACATGAACTTATTCTGTACTTGGTCACCGGTACTTTCTGCGTCTCCAAACACAAAGTGTCCCTTAGGTATAAGGTTTAGATCTTCAAAGAAGAAGCAATATACTTCTTAAAAGCTTTGACTAGGAGCTTTACTTTTTAAAATACATGCCCTAGTTTAAATCTGGTGTCACCAAAGGTGAGAAGTATTAAAAACACCGTTGGCATGTTGGAGAGCAGGTTGTGGAAAATGAACATTTTAGCACAGATTTTGAACAAAGAAGAACCTCACTTCTATTGTGTCAGTTATGTAGCTAGTAACAAAAGTCTTTAATTAACAGTACAAGATTTACAAGTACTAATAAGTGCAAAATAGTTTTGACTAATTTTACATATTTGAAAAAAAACCAAAATTGTTTCTAGATGTTTGCTATCAATTTAATTTTAACGACTGAATCGGACTGACACAGGTAAATTAGTACCTACATCACAAATGAAGAAAATTGTAAGTGTGTTATGTTCAGTTATCGATAGACTTTAATCATCATTTGCTTCCTGTTAACGTCCCTTTTCTTTAAAATTTCCAAACTATACGACTCTTTTGACATAATTTATTTACACTTTTTAAAAAAAATTATAAATATTTTGTATTTTCTAACCCGTGAGAGAGAGAGAGAGAGAGAGGGAGAGAGAGAGAGAGAGAGAAGAGAGAGAGAGAGAGAGAGAGACTTTAGTCAAATTAGTCTTTTCAGTCTTAAAATAACATTAAAGCATTAATGACCACAACTTAAGTAAATTATAAGCGATATAAATAAATAAATTAATTAATAATAAATAAATAAATAAATAAATAATATATATATATATATATATATATATATATATATATATATATATATATATATATATATATATATACATACAACTTTTTATATCACTTCAAATAAAATAAAGCTATTTTATCTTAGAAGCGTGAACCAATGCGACCAAGAACAAGACACAAAAATGTTTATTAAAGCGAAACACGCAAACAAGTCGAGTAAATACCAGTAAGTTTTATGACCATTGTGACTTGATTTTGGAAGGACATCTTATGATTTTCAGTAGTGAAATTAGACATCTTTTAATAACCAGCGCAAGAATGAAGTATAAGTTTCTTGGTTGTTTTAAAGCTGCATTTAGTTTCCCTATGCATTATATAATACAGCACATTTTTTTAACTTTGCCTCTTATGAAAAATATACTTGTACTCAGTTCCATGATAAAACTCTACTCACGTTGAGATTCGCGAAAAAAAATTGCTGGTTTGATCTACCAAAGATCTTATTTTAGAATATTGATCACGAGATTCGCGAAAAAAATTTGCTGGTTTGATCTACCAAAGATCTTATTTTAGTATATTGATCACGTGATTCTTAATCGAAACCAGACAAAGTCAACACAGCAAAGAAGCATGATGTCCGATTTAATTTTGGAAGCAGCGATACGATAAATAAACACACAAGTTGATTAAATATACTATTAATGACTTTGTGAAATGATAAATAACATTATGATATATAACTTTAATTATTTGTGATGGACGTAATTCAGCAATATCGTTCTCTTTTGAGCACGTTTCTTTCTGTCAACGCCATTGTTTACTTACATGTAGACTTCCGCGCATGCTTCAAGCTAATAAATAACATATTATCGAAATGGCCCAAGCTTGTAGGATTTCCATTTATTATGGGCTAATAAGAGTGAACTAAAGAAAATGGATTGCACATATCGTAATAACAAACAAATATGTAAACTCAATGCAGCTTTAATAGTCATCACGAAAATAGTTTTGTGTGAAATATTTTAAAGTACTATCACGTGCTACTTTTGAATTTTTATAAAAATAATGCATTAAAAATGACACATGGCAGTGCTGTCCTGTGCCGTTGAAATATAGGCGGTAACACATTGTTTACCGCGCGTTTTGTTTGTTGTTTCCCTTGCTGCAGTAGAACTTCGATAACTCGAAGTGCTGGGACATAGGTAGTTAATTCGAGTTATGGAGGTGTTCGAGTTATCAATTACAAGTAAATTGTAAATCACATGTACATTATATATATTTTTCCTTCTGTCTGGAAGATTTATTTACAGCAGATCAGCATTCATAAAAACGAACAAGAAATATGAAAAAAAAAAAAATCAAAGGTTTTCAACAGAGACATATGTAATATATGTCTCTAGGTTTCAACTTGAATTTTGAATTCAACCTTAGACCATAGCTGTCTCATAAGCAAATAATATCATGATAAAATGAATTCATATACCATTTTTCTACCATATGACAGCTATGGCGTTCTGATAATGCAGTGACACTTTAAAATTTACAATTTAGCTCGTTGTTATCGACATATCATGTGCCGAGTTGAATCTACAACTTTAAAGAACAAACCGGAACTGTTACAGGGATGTTTTGTGAATGTTCAGTTTGTTCACGTATGTCCACCTGTTTTGTTTTGGATTTCTAGATATAATCGTTAATGCTCAACGCTTGTAGATATTTAAGAAATGACATTCTTTTTGTCAGTGAAGGACAGTGGGCTGTCGCAAATTGACAGTGGGCTACGCCGAGACAGCCCACTGTCGTTCATTACACATGAACACTGACAAAAAGAATGTCATTTTTTATATTTATAATTTTTCAACCATTTCAGATGATATATCCTAAAAATCACCTTTTTAATATGTCAGTTTACTGCCAAACTCCACATCGTCAAAATGGAATATCCCAACGTCATGACGTCAGAAAGTTCGGAAAGGTCATCAGCGTTTATAGGATATGACCGCAAAGAAGAGTAATACAATCATAGAAAGAAAAATAATAGCAACTGTAAATATCATACTATATCGTAATTACGTAGGCCCATGGCCCCATATCATCAATAAAAAGGGTTGACGACAGACATAATTCGGTCTATAATTACGTAACATATTATGTATAATTAAACGATTTACCAAAAGGACATCTGACAGTTACTATGAAACAAATACCTGTATATCAAGGCACATCAGAGACTCGTATAGAATGTGTATATGAAATGTATTATTGTTGTTTAACATCAGTGTAAATTAATTACCCATTAAATTAATTACATAGTGTCAGTTACACTTAAAACAAGAACTGGCACAGAATTGGTAAAAAATATGACACTGAAATGTCTGACATGAAAGGTATATTTATTTTTTTTTTGTGCATTTTGTTTGGATTTCGATGGATTGTGACAGAAAATTTAGTCAACTTAAGGATCATGGAATAAAGAACAAAATTACCAATAGAGCCGACGTTTACTGCCTCTTCATTATGTAGCAGGGATTATGTCATATAGCGAAATAGTAAACATGTTAAGTTTGCTGTGTTTCTTATAATTAATTTTAAGTCTTCCCAGTAACATGTAGTACGTGACAGACCATGTTTATGTTTGCGAAATGAGTTCAGAAGCCGTTGTTTGAGCGACATTCGAAATAGTATCACTGCTGAGTCGTCCATCAGGTGACCTCAAACCAAAGTTGTTAAACTATTGACTAGATGAGCGAACTTGTAGCTAAATTTATTAATAGTATCTTGTCATACAGTACTTTGGGGTAATTTATAAAAACCGGCTGTAAGGGGGAAGACTTTTGCTGTTTTATTCCTTTATGGTTCTTTCACTTACATCGAAGCAGTCAGTTCATGAATGGTGGAGAAAACTGAAGTACCCAGAAAAAACCGAAACTTGGACTTCCCACCAAAAGACTAAGCTAAGATTTACAGAAAAACTTCGTAAAATGTATTATTTTTCAAAACTTTTATCTTAAATAGGAAAGGGGATGTACATATGTTATCCGTATTCTTGTAAATTGTTCATATGAATTCCATCACTTCAATGATACCTTTCTTAAGAATTGGGGTTAAGCAATGCATATTATTTTGAAATTTTTTAAAAATCAGTTCGTATTTACAAAAGCTCGAAAAAGGGATAAAAAATAATTTATAGTGAACAAATATAACATTATGTTTTGTCCTTAGTAGTAGAAACTTTATTATTCCGACGGTCTTAGAAAATATCAGGTTCTGGTATCGCCAGAATGCACCATATAATGCTATTTTTAAAATTTTTCTGGGGGAGCATGCCCCCGGATCCCTCTAGATTTGAAGCCCCTTTGGACTTTTTGCCTGGGTTCTTATTGGTTTCTATCTATGCCCCTGTCTATGGGTGTATGTGTGTGGCTACGACTTGATATATGTAAAAAATATACCGGATTTTTACTTTATGCAGGGGACTCGATGGTCTAGTGGTCTACATCTAGTACTTACAGTTTACAGTGCCTCTCATAATCTAGGTCAGGCTTGAATGGAGCATAAAACATCATGATGCAATTATTTTAAATTTTTAAGTAATGTGAAAAAGGATTGGAAAGTGTAACACATTCAGATTTGATAAAAATGTGACATCAATCAAAATTGTTGACACAATGGACAGACTAGTCACAATCAGTCTGCAGAGCTTTGTGCTCAGGTGAGCTAATATAGTTTGTCATTGACAACAACTTTAAAACGTTAACACCAAAGAAGTTATTGCGACTCATTTAAACATTCAAGTTCATTACAAGAGAAAAATAGCTATCTTTCTCAAAGTCTTGGTATATAATGCTATCAGAGTATAAACCTACCTCTTGCTCCTATGTATCAACATACATGTACATGTAGCTAAGGACCACCACTGATCAAGGTTTTCTGTAAAAGACCGATTGTCTAACTGTTTACAAATAAATCTTATATCAAGATATCACCACCTACTTATAAATGGGCAACAATTTTAAAAAGAATTATACATGTACATGTGTATAGTAATTTTAACAAGAATTCCAGAGATTTAAATGTCTCGCCTGGTTAGTTTTTGATCGAGTAAAAAAAAATATTAATAAAAACTTTCACATTTTGACACGCTGTTGTCGCCACCTACGAAGACTTCAGAAAAGCAACACCTAAGTCTCACCTTCTGGCAATGCCAGGCTCGAAAAAAATATGTATTTTATCTTGATAATGATAAACAAGTCTTTGTTGTAGGCAGATAGATATCAGATAAAAAACATGACAACTCTTGTATACATGAACAAATTTTATTTAGACTTTTGACTTGTTTTATCAGCTTTACCCTGATATGGCATCTGTTGTAATTTATTGAGATTCAGTTTGAAAACTGCCTGTAAAGTACTCGCATGAATAATTAAAATATAACATATTCAACTGTTTGTTACGTAAATGCAATGCAAAGGGTGTGTTGGATGTTACTGCCTAATGTTTAAATTCCATTTTAGCAAAGACAGTCTGAGAAAACAATGTCAGATTTAGACTAGAAGTGTTATAAATACTGTAAAATGGTTATCAATTTTCATATCAAAATCTTCAAACATCATTTCTTTCAAAATTCAATACTTTTTTTTCCCTCACCAAAACCCAATCAACCATGAACTTTAATGGAATATCAATTCAAAACAAAAATCTCTATCAATAATGTGACATCATTTTCTCACATAGTTGGAGATAGCATAAGCTGAAAATTTCATAATAATTTTAACAAATACTTAACAATGTTTTGAAAAGAATTTTTATGATCAGTTAAATCCAAGGACTTCACCATAATGAACTAAAAATAAATAATAAAAAAAACTTTTGAAATATTTTGAAAGGATTACATATTTACCCATATAACCACCAACCACCAATGCTGCCTTTTTTTATCCTATAAATATTGATGTACAATATGATGAATAATCAATTGTCTTTAAGGTATATATATATATATATATATATATATATATATACCCATTTCTAAGTTTTGTAAATGAAACAAGTACATGTATATTGTTGTTTAAAGCCATATCATCATTATTGCAGCTAAATTTCCTTGTAAATAAAATAAATAATTATATTGACCATATGTACATGTATGATGAAATATTGCTGGCCTTTGTTTTTTTTAATGCTGAGCTTGCTTTGGTATTGATAGTAGAAGGTAATTCCATGTTACTGATAGCGAACAATACAGAAAAATAATTACCAGAAACTTAACACAAGAAAAGGGAGGGTCAACTTGAAAGTATACATATAATAATTTAGAAATTGACGAGTTGATTTGTAAATATATGTCACCATAACCTACTAACTTCACTGGTAAATGCAACATAAAACACACCCCTTGACAAGCATATAAATAATCACAGTATTATCTATGTGGTATACACACTTACAAAAATAATTATGTCTTTTTTACTGTGAAAGAAAAGTTGACAAAAATATCCTGAATTTCATTTGTGTTGTTTCAAATAAATACATGTACTTATATTTTGGTAAATAGACTGAATGATTTCTGCAATTCAGGCTATGTAACATCATTAATACAGAACAATTATGATGTATGGTCATAAATATATGCAGCGTATGTAAGAATAAAATAACAATTCAGAAATAAAAGAAGTTTTGTTTTTAACAAAGCAGGCAAATACAAAAAAAAAAAAAAAATTACTTATCTGTCTAACAATAATCAATCAGATTAAGAGGTTTACCAAAGCAAATACATAAAATGTCATGGATATTGCTCGTAAAAAATATCAAGATATAACATGGATACATAAAAATTATTTTTGTTTTTAAAAAGCTGAGCGAACACCTCAGATGTGTGTGTGTGTGTGTGGTATGTCTGACTTGAGCAAAATGGCTGTAAATCAATCAATTTCATCAGCTCTTTTTTTGTCTGATTTCAATTGATCTAATTTTTAATTTGTTCAACATTTACGTTGTTGTAATAATTATTCTCGTTAAAAAATTTTGCTCTGTGCACATGAATCATAATATCAATTTAATAACAATGAATTTCATTCTGGCATATTGTAATCTCCTGATAAAAAAACATATGTTTGAAAAGACTGTTTCTGAATAAAGAATGTATCCTACGTCCATATAAGTTTCACCAAGTGGAAAAATGGACATACTCAAAAAAATTTCATTAAAACCATTTTTCAGTGTAGGTCATAATATAAGAATCTGGATTTGAATATTTGGTTAAAACTTTAGATGCCAAATGCAGTAAACTTTAAAAAACAAGATACCAAGTTGTGTTTTTTTCTGATATATAAGACCCTAGAAATGGTTATTTTACATATATTAAACAGAAAAATTGCATGTATAAGCATATTTTTTTCTGAATAAAATTAACATAAGCAATAACAACTAAAAAAAAAAACTTAATGCTGCCGTTTGAACCACGGTAAAATCATAATCAAAAGCATTTGATAAGACTAGTAAAATAATATACAGTCAAAAAGTTGTTTAAAATAATCAAAAATCTTCATCTGTACCCATAGTAACCCAAAAATGAACCTTATTCCATGCTTTAAATCCGAGATAATTGGTGTAGTAAGTTAGATGGTAAAATGGCCTCCAACTTTTCCAGTATGTAACTTATTGGCATATACATCCAGCTTAAAGCCTACAATATAAGCAAACCACTTAAAAATACCTAGTTTCTTTTTTCAATACATTATTGGTTAAGTGAAAACAAGGGCAATAACTCTGTAAGATCTAATCACACACAGAGAGAGAGAGAGAGAGAGAGAGAGAGAGAGAGAGAGAGAGAGAGAGAGAGAGAGATGTAACCAACGGTTCCTAATGCTATGCCATTAGCAGTCTGGAAATAAAACAAATATGCATACCAGAGGCAACCTAATGACACAATGAGCAGGCCAAGTATTTCAACAGCCAAAATTAGTAGATAAGTACATGTATAATAAATGGAAAGCTGGTAGTAAGTGTTCAGTCACTGATAAAAATTTGGTATAAACTATAACAATTATACCTGCCATGATAATGTGAATATACATGTCACAGCAACATCAACTGAGATACACTGCAAGTTTTTTTTTACTAGCCATTTAAACTTTAATTCTAAGGTCAGATAAAACAGGTCTGTTTTCTCTGGATCTTGTTCAGATGGGTTCCATTTCAAAAAATTTGAAACTAACAGTTTTAGCAATAACACCCATAGGTCCTGTGTTTAGGTGTGTTAACTTGCAGTTACAGCAGTAACACCCATAGATTCTTGGGTTCCATATGTTTACTTACAGTTTTTAGCAATGACATCTGTAGGTCCTGAAAAATGTTGTGTTTACTTTAGTTTTAGCAATAAAACCCACAGGTTCAGTGTATTAATGTGTCAACTTACAGTTTTAGCAATGACTCCCATTGGTTCTGGGTACTGGTGTGTAAGCAGTGCAAGCAGAGCAGTAAATGAACAAAGTCCGGCAGTAAACAGTATAAAAAATGGTAGTTCTTTCTTTGGATACACTGAAACTTCATGAAATGCTGAAAAGATAAATATTTAGAATAGAAACATGACGTGAGTAACAAACCATAAATATCTAATCAAATAAACTTAATTCATACATACAGTATCATTGGTATTGAATGGTAATATCTTCTCTACATACAGTATGGGTATGGGTATCCAATGGTAACAACTTCTCTACATACAGTATGGGTATGGGTATCCAATGATGATATCTTCTCTACATACAGTATGGGTATGGGTATCCAATGATGATATCTTCTCTACTGATAGTATGAGTATCCAATGGTGACAACTTCTCTACATACAGTATGGGTATGGGTATCCAATGATGATATCTTCTCTACTGATAGTATGAGTATGGTTATCCAATGATGATATCTTCTCTACTTATAGTATGAGTATCCAATGGTGACAACTTCTCTACATACAGTATGGGTATGGGTATCCAATGATGATATCTTCTCTACATACAGTATGGGTATGGGTATCCAATGATGATATCTTCTCTACTGATAGTATGAGTATCCAATGGTGACAACTTCTCTACATACAGTATGGGTATGGGTATCCAATGATAATATCTTCTCTACTGATAGTATGAGTATGGTTATCCAATAATAACAACTTCTCTACATACAGTATGGGTATGGGTATCAAATGGTAATATCTTCTCTACATATAGTATGAGTATGGGTATCAAATGGTAAGATCTTCTCTACATACAGTATGGGTATCCAATGATGATATCTTCTCTACATATAGTATGAGTATGGGTATCCAATGGTAACAACTTCTCTACATACAGTATGGGTATTGGTATCCAACAATGATATCTTCTCTACATACAGTATGAGTATGGTTATCCAATGGTGATTTCTTCTCTACATACAATATGAGTATGGGTATCCAATGGTGATTTCTTCTCTACATACAGTATGAGTATGGGTATACAATGGTAACAACTTCTTTACATACAGTATGAGTATGGGTATCCAATGATGATTTCTTCTCTACATACAGTATGAGTATGGGTATGCAATGGTAACAACTTCTTTACATACAGTATGAGTATGGGTATCCAATGATGATTTCTTCTCTACATACAGTATGAGTATGGGTATACAATGGTAACAACTTCTCTACATACAGTATGAGTATGGGTATCCAATGGTAATATCTTCTCTACATACAATATGAGTATGGGTATCTAATGGTGATTTCTTCTCTACATACAGTATGAGTATGGGTATCCAATGGTTATATCTTCTCTACATACAATATGAGTATGGGTATCCAATGGTGATTTCTTCTCTACATACAGTATGAGTATGGGTATACAATGGTAACAACTTCTTTACATACAGTATGAGTATGGGTATCCAATGATGATTTCTTCTCTACATACAGTATGAGTATGGGTATACAATGGTAACAACTTCTCTACATACAGTATGAGTATGGGTATCCAATGGTAACAACTTCTCTACATACAGTATGAGTATGGATATCCAATGGTAACAACTTCTCTACATATAGTATGAGTATGGGTATACAATGGTGATGTCTTCTCTACATACAGTATGAGTATGGTTATCCAATGGTAACAACTTCTCTACATATAGTATGAGTATGGGTATACAATGGTGATGTCTTTTCTACATACAGTATGAGTATGGTTATCCAATGGTGATTTCAGTATGGTTTCAATATGAGTATGGGTATACAATGGTAACAACTTCTCTACATACAGTATTAGTATGGGTATCCAATGGTAACAACTTCTCTACATACAGTATGAGTATGGATATCCAATGGTAATATCTTCTCTACATACAGTATGAGTATGGTTATCCAATGGTAACAACTTCTCTACATATAGTATGAGTATGGGTATCCAATGGTGATGTCTTCTCTACATACAGTATGAGTATGGTTATCCAATGGTAACAACTTCTCTACATATAGTATGAGTATGGGTATCCAATGATAACATCTTCTCTACATACAGTATGAGTATGGTTATCCAATGGTAACAACTTCTCTACATATAGTATGAGTATGGGTATCCAATGGTGATACTACATTCTCTAATGTAGTATTGGGTATCCAATGGTAATATCTTCTCTACATACAATATGAGTATGGGTATCCAATGGTAACAACTTCCCTACATACAGTATGAGTATGGTTATCCAATGGTGATTTCTTCTCTACATACAGTATGAGTATGGGTATACAATGGTAACAACTTCTTTACATACAGTATGAGTATGAGTATCCAATGATGATTTCTTCTCTACATACAGTATGAGTATGGGTATACAATGGTAACAACTTCTCTACATACAGTATGAGTATGGGTATCCAATGGTAACAACTTCTCTACATACAATATGAGTATGGGTATACATTGGTAACAACTTCTTTACATACAGTATGAGTATGAGTATCCAATGATGATTTCTTCTCTACATACAGTATGAGTATGGGTATACAATGGTAACAACTTCTCTACATACAGTATGAGTATGGGTATCCAATGGTAACAACTTCTCTACATACAGTATGAATATGGATATCCAATGGTAATATCTTCACTACATAGAGTATGAGTATGGTTATCCAATGGTAACAACTTCTCTACATACAGTATGAGTATGGGTATCCAATGATACATCTTCTCTACATACAGTATGAGTATGGGTATCCAATGGTAACAACTTCTCTACATACAGTATGAATATGGATATCCAATGGTAATATCTTCACTACATAGAGTATGAGTATGGTTATCCAATGGTAACAACTTCTCTACATACAGTATGAATATGGATATCCAATGGTAATATCTTCTCTACATATAGTATGAGTATGGGTATCCAATGATAACATCTTCTCTACATATAGTATGAGTATGGGTATCCAATGATAACAACTTCTCTACATATAGTATGAGTATGGGTATCCAATGGTAATATCTTCTCTACATATAGTATGAGTATGGGTATCCAATGGTAACAACTTCTCTACATACAGTATGAGTATGGTTATCCAATGGTAACAACTTCTCTACATATAGTATGAGTATGGGTATCCAATGATAACAACTTCTCTACATATAGTATGAGTATGGGTATCCAATGATAACAACTTCTCTACATATAGTATGAGTATGGGTATCCAATGGTAATATGTTCTCTACATACAATATGAGTATGGGTATCCGATGGTAACAACTTCCTTACATACAGTATGAGTATGGTTATCCAATGGTGATTTCTTCTCTACATACAGTATGAGTATGGGTATACAATGGTAACAACTTCTTTACATACAGTATGAGTATGGGTATCCAATGGTGATTTCAGTATGGTTTCAATATGAGTATGGGTATACAATGGTAACAACTTCTCTACATACAGTATTAGTATGGGTATCCAATGGTAACACTTCTCTACTTACGGTATGAGTATGGATATCCAATGGTAATATCTTCTCTACATACAGTATAAGTATGGTTATCCAATGGTAACAACTTCTCTACATATAGTATGAGTATGGGTATCCAATGGTGATGTCTTCTCTACATACAGTATGAGTATGGTTATCCAATGGTAACAACTTCTCTACATATAGTATGAGTATGGGTATCCAATGGTGATACTACATTCTCTAATGTAGTATTGGATATCCAATGGTAATATCTTCTCTACATACAATATGAGTATGGGTATCCAATGGTAACAACTTCCCTACATACAGTATGAGTATGGTTATCCAATGGTGATTTCTTCTCTACATACAGTATGAGTATGGGTATACAATGGTAACAACTTCTTTACATACAGTATGAGTATGGGTATCCAATGATGATTTCTTCTCTACATACAGTATGAGTATGGGTATACAATGGTAACAACTTCTCTACATACAGTATGAGTATGGGTATCCAATGGTAACAACTTCTCTACATAAAGTATGAATATGGATATCCAATGGTAATATCTTCACTACATACAGCATGAGTATGGTTATCCAATGGTAACAACTTCTCTACATATAGTATGAGTATGGGTATCCAATGATACATCTTCTCTACATATAGTATGAGTATGGGTATCCAATGATAACAACTTCTCTACATATAGTATGAGTATGGGTATCCAATGGTAATATCTTCTCTACATACAATATGAGTATGGGTATCCAAAGGTAACAACTTCCCTACAGACAGTATGAGTATGGTTATCCAATGGTGATTTCTTCTCTACATACAGTATGAGTATGGGTATACAATGGTAACAACTTCTTTACATACAGTATGAGTATGGGTATCCAATGATGATTTCTTCTCTTCATACAGTATGAATATGGATATCCAATGGTAACAACTTCTCTACATACAGTATGAGTATGGGTATCCAATGGTAACAACTTCTCTACATATAGTATGAGTATGGATATCCAATGGTAATATCTTTTCTACATAGAGTATGAGTATGGCTATCCAATGGTAACAATTTCTCTACATATAGTATGAGTATGGGTATCCAATGGTGATGTCTTCTCTACATGTAGTATGAGTATGGGTATCCAATGGTAACAACTTCTCTACATATAGTATGAGTATGGGTATCAAATGGTAAGATCTCTGCATACAGTATGAGTATGGGTATCCAATGGTAACAACTTCTCTACATATAGTATGAGTATGGGTATCAAATGGTAAGATCTCTGCATACAGTATGAGTATGGGTATCCAATGGTAACAACTTCTCTACATATAGTATGAGTATGGGTATCAAATGGTAACAACTTCTCTACATACAGTATGAGTATGGGTATCCAATGGTAACAACTTCTCTACATGTAGTATGAGTATGGGTATCCAATGGTAACAACTTCTCTACATGTAGTATGAGTATTGGTATCCAATGGTAACAACTTCTCTACATACAGTATGAGTATGGGTATTGAATGGTAACAACTTCTCTACATATAGTATGAGTATGGGTATCCAATGGTAACAACTTCTCTACATACAGTATGAGTATGGGTATCCAATGGTAACAACTTCTCTACATACAGTATGAGTATGGGTATTCAATGATAACAACTTCTCTACATATAGTATGGGTATGGGTATCAAATGGTAATATCTTCTCTACATACAGTATGAGTATGGGTATCTATTGATAACAACTTCTCTACATATAGTATGAGTATGGATATCAAATGGTAAGATCTTCTCTACATACAGTATGAGTACGGGTATCCAATGGTAACAACTTCTCTACATATAGTATGAGTATGGGTATCCAATGGTAACAACTTATATATTTATGCAATATAATTTTATTTTCAGCAATTTTCACAAAACAAACATTCCCAGTTAGAGCCTAAATTAAACAACTATGCCATGATGACACTTAACACATTTCTCAATCATGCTTATTATTCTCAAACTAAAGAATCATAATTTTAAGTCTTTCAAATGATAAAATTTGTAATTAAAGTTGCATCTGTAGCTAGTGAAATCTAGATTATCAAGCCCCAGTGCCACAATCATTCCTTAACTAAGATTTTCCTTAACTTAAATCTGACAAATAAATTTTAAATCTTGATTATTTGATAACTTGTGGATATTCAGAAATTAAGGTTTAATTTTAAAAATGACTTAAAGCTTGTAACATCTGTATTTACATTAGCTTTATCACAAATGTTTATTTGTAATTCAGTAAGAAATTCCCAAAATTTGCTAAATTTAATTCACAAACAGATTGCCAAAATTTGCTAAATTTAAGTTACGGAAAATCTAAGTTAAGAAATGATTGTGCAACTGGGGCCAGTAATTTTTTTTATTGTTGTACTTACGGGGCAGGAGTTCTCTGTCAGCATTTTCAGTACATGTTGGGTAAGGATAAAACAGGTGTCCTTTTTCAAGTGGATATGGGATCATTCTGAAAGCTGAAATAATGACAAAAATGATTATTATCATTAAGTGAATAAAATATTTTGTACATTGCTTAGTTGAAACAAGTGGCATACAATATCAACAATCAAACTTTATGCAATATCCAAATAATTTTATAAAATCTACAATATATTTGAGCAAGTGTGTGAAGGAAATCAAAATACATGGTTATTAGGAACTATTTGTTTGAACTGTGTGGTTTAAGAATCACAGAAAAAGCTTTAAGCTTAAAGATTGGTACTGTTAAATATTCAGGGTTAAAGTTCAAATTAAAAATACCTACTTCCTTCCCAAGTACAGTGTAGTAGATTAAGTGCCCCTTCTACCCTTTTCCAGTGTTGAAGGTGGAAAAATGCATATGCTATTGCTTCACTGTCTCCTCGTTTGAGTATGTGTTCAGGTGGAAGTATAAGACTTTTCATTTCTAATAAATACTGAAATAAAGAAGATTATATCTCACTAATGAGAGAAGCTTAAAGTAACAAGATCAGTATATATCCCCTACCTGTGTAATGCTGTTAGTGGTTGGTAAACAATGCCTATCCTATCATATTCACCAAGTTTCATTAAAATCCATGCAGTGTTTAAGGAGAGAAATAAATTGGGTGATAACATTTCAAGTTGGTTCCTCACAGCCATACTGGGTTTCCAAGCCACTAAAAATATGTGCCATACACAACTGGGTAATAAACCTATAATACCCTTAAAGTTTTCATTCAAAATTTAGTCTTTCAGGGCTTAGGAGATAGGGATATAAATTTGAAATTTTCGGAATCTTAAGATGACTTCCAGTGGCCATACTGGAAATCTATTTAAGCTCATAATGTGACATGCACAACTAATTTATATGCTTATCATGTATACCATGTAGACATGGTTAATATGCTTATCGTGTATACCATGTAGACATGGTTAATATGCTTATCGTGTATAACATGTAGACATGGTTAATATGCTTATCGTGTATACCATGAAGACATGGTTAATATGCTTATCATGTATACCATGTAGACATGGTTAATATGCTTATCGTGGATACCATGTAGACATGGTTAATATGCTATCATTGTATACCATTGTAGACATGGTTAATATGCTTATCGTGTATACCATGTAGACATGGTTAATATGCTTATCGTGTATACCATGTAGACATGGTTAATATGCTTATCGTGTATACCATGTAGACATGGTTAATATGCTTATTGTGTATACCATGTAGACATGGTTAATATGCTTATCGTGTATACCATGTAGACATGGTTAATATGCTTATCATAGATAACAAACAAAAATAATACATTCTGAAAATTAGGGATCTTAAAGATTTCTGTAAAATACTTAATGAAACAGTTGTCATTTGACCTAACAGTACACATATAATGGATGGTAAATTTCATACTGCATTAGGTATGTGTAATAACCTTTATTTCCAACAACTATTTTTTGTATTACAAATATTTTGATATCCATATAAATTCACCTACTTTTTACCACTTAAACTTTTACTACATCAAAATTACTTACAAATAGCAAGTTAAACATTAAGTAAATCAGTATACAATAGTATGCTAAAGGCTTGATAATCAAAGGATTAGCCCACTTCTTTATCACAGGCTGTGATGTCTAAGTGATTTGTTAATTTTCATCATCGCAGACAAGATTATTTCCACTCTAAAGGCTGTCATAAGTTTTGCACTAGTGCGTGTACGTGCAGCTCAGAAACAATCGCTCACTCACCCAATCAACCAACCACCCTTGCCTTTACAATGTAAATAACACACATGTAAAGGTCTATTTGTTTACCTTTGGTACATGCGGATTAAACTCCACAGCTCTGTGTATAGCTTCTACTGCTGTCATTTCTGCCGTACTTAAACCTCTTTTTGATGCTATGTCAGGTGAAAATCTATAATAATCAACATGTGTTTAAAACATACTATGTTTCATTGTGTAGTTGTTCCAGAAGTGAACTTATACCAGACAGAAATTTTTGTCATGACAGACTCGAAAAACATTAAAACATTTACAATAAATCTCAAGCCTAATTTTTTTTTTTTTTTTTTTTTTTACAATAATAGCCACTAATTTACGTATTTTTTCATAGAAATTACAAATTGTACATACATGTAATAATACATACAAAATATCCAGCTAATAAACAAAAGTCTTGCATCCTTTTTACTTTTTTTTGATTCCCATAACTGATTTATCAATCTGATACAAATTCTTAATTGATTTTCATTCAATAAGTCTTTCTCTTATCTTCATTTTTGAGGAAAGTATTTGAATTCTTTTATTTCCAAAGCAATACTTGTACAGAAAAAGTACCTTGTTCGATTTACATACACATTTGCATCCTTGATTGTTTAAAGTGCCGAGAAAAGTTGATTTTATTAGATGTACATGTATATGTAGACTTACTTGTCAGCTACAGCTCTGGCTTTTAACAACGCTGCTGTGTAACATATAGTGGCTGACTTTGGTAAACTTATATCTGTAATAACAACAGAAATAAGTAATCTGTATTAGGATTTTATATAAATATATAACTTGACTTAAGAAAAAAACTCAAGTCAACAAAAAGAGGTTCAAAAATTTAGCTTAAATTCTAACCAGTATGAATCTCCAATATCAATGTAACAAAACAGATAACAATTAAAAAAAATATGCAGGTCTCTGGATGGTGGATTTAGTCCTGGATGGTGGAATTGTAGACCACTCCACCATCAACAGACCTGCAATGTTTAATGCTGAACATTAAGATTACTTAGAATTAAGTGACAAACAAATTTTGGATCTGAAGGGTTATTGGATAAAGTCAGTGCTTTATTCCTTCCAGTCCAGAAGTCGTTAAAGTATCTATCATTATGTCCCATTCCTGTACGGAGCCTTGGTGGCTGAGTTGTCTTAAGTGCACGCTAAAAGATCATAGCGCCTCTCACGGCCTGGGTTCAAATCTCACTCGTGACAGATCCTAGTGTAAGAAGTTTGACAGTTCACATGCCGAAGGATGGATGGTTTTCTCTAGGCACTCCAGTTTTCTACATAATCCCAGAAATGACTGCCTTGAAATAAGTGAATGTATCTTGACTTGGGGAATAAAACACCATTACTCCAATCCACTCCATTCCTTTACAATAAATACAAACAACTAATACCTACCATCATATTTAGCTAAAACAGCTTGGACATCAGCATAAGCTTGTAGTTCTAACAATGCTTCTATTAAATTTTCTTGTATATTAAACAAATTTAACATTGGGAACTCTTTCATCAGCTGTAAACACAAGTGAAATTTGTTAAACAATATAACAGTGTAAAATTAGGTTAAAGTTCAAATTTATTCAGATAAAAAAATAAACAAAAAAACTGAACCACAACAGTGAAAACTATTTCAGGTTTTTTTAAGACTCTTGAGACATTTTATTTGGACTTACAATTTAATTTGACTTGGGAGGTCGTGGGTTCAAACCCTGACTAGGTCTGACCCAAGACTTAAAAGTGGGTAGTGACTATTCTTTTGCCAAGCTTTCATCATTATGAAATGATATTCACTGTTCTTTTGGATGGGAACTTAAAATAAACGAAGTACCATGTCATGGTAGGTGTGGCATGATAAAGAACACTACTGTATAATGCCATCAGCACAACACACAGGAAAAATTTCTGAACTTTCGCCTATAATTGGTGATGTCTCGATATAAGTGAAATATTCTTGACTGGGACATTAAGCACCATTACTCAACTCTTCTAAAAACATTTTTATAAACACACTTTATTGTTGTATGTATTCCTAACTGTTGCTAAATAAGTGTACATATCACTCAGCTGTAACATTCTGTATTTCATTGTTGATGTTAACAAAAAAAAAAAAAAAAAAAAAAAAAAAAAAAAAAAAAAAAATATATTAAGACCATTTTATACCTCATATGTATTACATAAGTTCTGTCTGAAATTGTTTAACTCTATATGCTAATATGTTATTCTTCTGAAACATTATAAGAAAACGAATCAAATCCTGCAATTCCTTTCCATTATTTATCTGGAAATATTTAGCAGCCTTGAGTTTAACAAAACTAAGGTTGCCCCCATAACCAGTTAATAATTGTCTATTTCATCCCAACACTAATAAATTACCTCTCTCATCATTTTGACAGCTTCTCTTGTCCTTCCTAATTTTCTGGCACACATTGCTAATCTTCTTTTAATATAAACTAACACATTTGTGTCTCTTCCTGCATTTAAAAAATTTCAAAACATTAATGCCAACTATAATGCTAGTGACAGTGTCCTTCAGTGGAACTGTTAATTTCTTTAACACCATGATGGCCACTGAAATGTTACTTATACAGTTGTATAAAAGTCATCTGTGTTTTGGTCATATCTTATATGGAATTACCAATTCTGACAACGTATTCATGTACAGCTTTCAATTATAAATACATCATTAGCAAACCTTCACAAATGCCCATTTTTGGTGAAAAACGCTGATTCAAACTTAAAAAAGCTGAATGAAAAATATCATAATTGGCTTTTTTCCCATAATAGTAAGACAAAATCTGATTAAAAATTCTTTAATGCCAGCTTGTTAACAATTAAAAGTACCCTGGGCAGTGTCACAATTCACTTGAACTTCCCTATTCATTATTCATAGTATTATCTAATAACTTACAAGTTAATTGATTACTAGTGGCTTCACCTTGTTCACATCGTTTCTACAAGAATATACATTTCACAGTACACGTGCCTGATTGTAGTTAATAACCTCCCCTGATCTCTATATACAAGAGCTGACTAGATTGATTATGACTGTTTTCTGGTTACCAAAAACATGATCACAACAATACATGTGGTTTTTGTATCGAGATCATTTGTTGTTTCTGTTATATGTCGATATATTTTAAGTTACCATTGATGGGATTTTTGTAAGATATCAATAAGCGGTATTTATGAACAATTATCTGTATATGCGACACTTGTCACACATTGACTTATAATTTATAATTATAATGACAGATATCCTGATGTACCAAACAGAATTCAGTTTAACTGTTAATTGACATTTTGTTGCATTGCCAATGACTGGACAGTTATGGAAAATGAAAAGGAGTACCTGAACACCATATTTTCAAATAACGGGGTGGGGGGGTGGTGGTTTGGGGTTGGGGTTGATGTACCCTTTGCCAACCGCCGATTGACCTTACCGGCGTTTGTGGAGACCTGATCATAAGTGTATTCATGATGGAATGGCTCATGGATGCAGCACTTCTTAACAAAAAGGATGAAATCTAACTCTGGCAGATCCTAATCTGAGAAAGTTTATCAGTTCAGCAAAAGTAAGTGATTTTATCCAGACACTCTAACAACTGAGTAATAAGAGAAAGAATCTTGACTAGGGTGTAAACATCATTGCACCTCTCTTCTAATCATCAATCATAAAATTAACAGATAAAAGCCATATTTAAGAGATATCAAAAATTGTTATTTTTTTATTTATTCAATAATTTTTTTTTTTTTTGGAAGGGGGGGGGGGGGTGTGTGGATTAAAATAAAGGTGTCGATATACATACTATGTGTACATTCATGTGACGAGCTTTGATGTTGAATTTGTTGTGATTTTCTGTAGTTAACTTCTGCTGTTTTATATGCTTGCTTAAACATTTTCTCAGCCTAAAATAAAACAGGGACATTTATTAAACATTTGCCTGGTCAAGAACATGAGTTATATGGTTATGATATTAAATAAAAGGTTAATAAAACTGAGATACCATTTTAAATGAAAACAATTTGCTTGAAAATTTCCTTATTTATAGTACTTTTTTATAACTTGTAATACTGTTATTCCTCAATTACTTTTAAATACTGTCTTGCTTGTTTATCAGTAACACAGGTAAAAGTCAGAATAAATAAGGATTTCAATGTTTGTTGGTAGCCTACTCAAATTGCCATATATAAGTTTGCTGGTTACTTTTATTCCAACTGATTAAACACTTTTGGATTTAGGTCATTAGTGCAATCTTTTAAAGTGTCCGCAGATTGTCAATAACTTTTTTATAAAAAAATATCCCTCAATTTAAGACTTTCATTATATCCCTGACATCCATTATACATAAGAAACTCACATCAACAATAGTACTTGTATCTTCTTCAGCTAATAATATAAGTGCTGTAGGACATCTGAAATATATAGATTCATGTATATAACATTTCTATAGAGAAACATGAAGCATTCAAACTGAATACTGAACATAAACAATAAAACTCTTTTAAATTCATAATGTAAACCATATCAATGAGAAATATTTCCACATCCAATATTCTCTGAACAGAAAATATAACATTATAACCCTACTGCAAATAATCTTTGGAGATTTTTTTGGAAAACATTTCTTATTAAATGTAATAGATTATTTTCTTTCATAAAAATTGTTCTGAAATTTAATGTACTTTAAAAACCTGCCTTTCAATTCTTAGAAGGATTATTTACATCTAAACTGGGGGCCTCAGTGGCCAAGTGGTCTAAAGCATCACCACTCATCAGCTAAGTTCTAATCTCCCCCCCGATGATCCCTGACTGAGAAAGTTTGTCAGTTCCCTTGCCAAATGTTGGTGGTTTTTCTTGTTTTCTCCACCATTGCAGAATTGACCCACCTCAAGATACATGAAAGAATCTTGACTAAGATGCTAAACACCATTACTCAACTCTCCACTCCAGTAACATTTTATGCTAAATCTGCATTTGAATGTTACTTTTGTCTTGAATCCATAGACATGTATGTCTGATATGCATACTGTATAAGTATTTTTTTTTTTGGCTGTGTATTAATATTGGCGCTTTTGGTGTTCAATTAATTTCTGCCAATATTAATACACTTCAACATTAATTTTAGCTCGCTTGTCTAAAGGGAAAACAATGACAATGCTAATATTAATACACGCTAAATGTTTGAGACCCTTGGGAGCGCCAAATATAATACATGCTAACATAAATACTTATACAGTATATAAAATTAAACTCAACCTAGAGTCTGTTCCATGTTTCTATGTTATATTGGTATATTACATTGTTCCATGTTCATATTATCTATGTAATCAGGGGTCCAGAAACGGTCATATTTGCCGGACATGTCTGACAAAAAATATTTTTGTCCGATGTGAAATATAGCTTGTCGGACATTTTCAGTTTAAAATAGAATTCAGTCAATCGGGCACGTAAATAAATATGTTTATCGGTCATTATTTTACTCGAGTATTCTTTGCGATCACCTGTCAGTCATTTTCAATAAATAATACAGATCTAATAATTAGGCTTTTGTTTATTAATCAGTTAAAATCCATGGTCTCAATCTGTTCCTTTTGTTTCATCGTCCGAATCATAATTACTTTTGTTGATAAGTTGTTTATTAAGTCATCACATCGCTTGACAGACGGAAGCCATAAACACCTGTTAACTGAAGGTCATGGTCGTCGGACTATTTCAAAGAGGTTCCACGCGGGATGTTAAATAATAATACAATGCGCATAATACGGTCTTGGCAAACTGTTTAGTTATAAATAATCAAAGAGGTCTCAAAATGAGGTTCAGTAAAGTTCGTGTAACTTCGGGAAAACGAAAATGCGCGATTGTCAATAAACAAAGATGGCCGTCAAACCATGTGTCGTTAACGCCGACAGTTCAAAATCAACACTAATGTGGATATACAAGTCTGACCATATATATTTAAATAACTTCGTGGTAGAAAAACCCTTTTTAAAAACTTTTATTGAAAATAAAAAAAATCTTTTTAAAATACATAGTCAGTAACGTTTTTTTTTTTTTTTTTTTTTTTTTTTTTTTTGCTTTTCATTGCATCGTCGGTACAGTTGCTTTGAAAAAATGTCTGACACCTCAGTCAAAGTTTTCCTGAGCCCTGTATGTAATATAAGTATAAAAGTAGGTGTCTGTGGACAGGTAACAATATACGTTTATAAGTTTGGTTAATGATCTTTGCAATAGAGGTTTATTATGGACTTATGAATCTCTTTCATAGAAGTCAATGACAACATCATATTCAGTCCAAAGATAAAGCTTCCAATACTTTACCTGTGTGCTATCTGAAAAATAATTTTAATGCTCTCTTCAAAAGGGTTTGGCATTTTTGACAGATCAATTACATTGATAAAAAAAAAAAAAAAAAAAAAAAAAAAAAAAAAAAAAAAAAAAAAATTATAATTATAAATATAAGACATACTCTGGATTAATTTCTAAGGCATCTTTGGCTGCTTTAATTCTTGATTGAGGATTTCTTTCTCGCCATGCTCTCTGCATTGCTGAAATTTAATAAAATACCAAAAGTTTGGAAAATTTTAAACAAACATTGACAACTTCGTACATTTCTTATCTCAATAACTGACAACATACCATAAGCATCACAATAAATTATTCCCTCAAAAGCTTGTAAATCATGAATATGTTTTTTCTTATTGCTAAATAATATGATATTACATATCCTTATCAAATATAGATAATATGAGTAATAATAATAAAAAAGAAATAAAAATTACTTTATTTTCAAGCCAATGAGACTAATTTAAAATGACTATGTATAATGGTTCACTATTTTCAGTAGATGCTGAAAATACAAAAGCCATAAATAGATGATGTAGGTGGAATTACAATGCTGACATACTCAGCCACTGAATTAATAAAAAAAATAACCCATAGAAAATACTTAAATCAGAAAATAACCTAATTTTTTCACATTTATTACATTGTCTGTGATCAATAACAAATATTTCTAGGATCATATCTATGTTTGTAATAAACCATCATGAAGAATACTACAATGTTACATTAATTTCCCCGATGCCTATACCATGTAGGTATATAAAACAAGAGTATTATAAAACAAGACCTGAGGACTCAGATCCGACTACAGCTAGGATTAACACGCTGTTCCATCTTAAGACTATTGATTTTATTTAACAAGATTTTCTTGTGTTCTTACTTTCGTATTCAGATTTCCCAGCATCTGTCTCACACGTAAAGAATGTCTGGTGATCCTGTGCTGAAAGATTCATGTCATAATAAGTCAGAGGTTCTTTTCCTTTTGCCCATGTAAAACGCTGGTATTCCGACCCTCGGAAAAGATTTAATGGGTTCCTCCAAACTTTGCACTCTGAAAAAAAAAAAATTAAATTGTATTTAGTCCCTATAAATTTGTGATGTACTGAATGAAATCAAAAGGATTGATTAGTTGATCGATTAGGTTTTAAATGTTCTGTCAAGATTGTTTCACATACACAACTTTCACTTATATCAAAAGTAAATTAAAGTGATGTAATAGTGTTTTACACCTGAGTCATAATTCAATCACATATATCAAGGTGGTCAATTCTGGAATTGTGGAGCAAACCAAAGTGCTTTGAAAAAAACCACAAATCTTATATCAAGATGTCACCAGCTGGAAGAACTGTTTAAAGTGTAAAAAACTTTGCAGAAATTTATGATTATAATAAATAAAAAGTATTTAGCATTGCAACAGCTTTAAACTACTTCATGTCCAAGCAATGTATAATCTCAGAATTCTGTATGTATATATTTTTTGTTATCATAAAATACATCTTGAAACCTCTGACTACTATTTCAGTTGATGCAGCAATTATGATCTCTTTGTAAGTAGAAATCATGGGTTCAAATTCCCAGCCTAGTCACTTGAAATTGAGTTATCAATGTCAAACACTAGATACATGTACATTTCTAAATGTAAATCAAAGCCCGTAGATTGACAGATTTTTTTTTAAATTCTACATTTTTACTTATAACTGGTGACATATCAATTTAAAAAAATAATCGTGATAAATATGTGAACCCCATTAAACTATTACTTCAATAATATTTGATTAAATAAGAAATGAGAAAACCAAAAATAAATGATTTATTATATAAAAGAAAATAATTTTCCATTTTAATCCAAAACAAGGAAACTATATCAGGAAATAACTTTCAGAATTATATTACTCTGTAATAAGAGGCTATACTATTATACTATTATATATATATATATATATATATATATATATATATATATATATATATATATATATATATATATATACATTTATTGTCATCATCACCATCATCATCATCACCCTATTTAAATTATCCTAGCCTTTGATTATTCTTTTAAAATAGGTGAGGCCTGGCTGCCCCGTCATGACTGAAGTCTCCGTATCCATACTCAGCAATCCAGTAAATTAGTATCACCCATTCTTAGAGACTTGCGCTCTTGTTTTACTAAGTCAAACAGGGTCAGGTTTGGTCTACCTGGGGCCTGATATCCAGTATATATATATATATATATTATATATATATATATATATATATATGATACAGATGTGAGGTGTACATGTGGGGGTGACTACATCATTCATAATCACATCAAAATATAACAAGAGGCCCATGGGCCTCAACGCTCACCTGAGTATATGTCCAAAATTGTTTGCAACGCGCAAAAGACAATATTTTACGTACAGAAACTTTACAAGTTTTCTCAAGTTAAGAACTCCCACAAAACTAAATCTGAAATATATCCACTCACATTTCATTTATAAGTAGCTTATATAATATGCATGAAGTAACTGTAATGCAATGAATAATTTCCAAATCATTAACAAATTTCAGTATACTTATGCAACTTTGTCCTTGACCTTTGAACATATATGACCTTGAACCATATATGATCGACATGTCAATACGTACAATATTCTAATATAAATGTCTATACAAAAAGTTAATAGTTTTCAAGATAATAAGCAATTTAAGGCTTCTTTTGCAGCTGTGACCTTGACCTATGAACACATGACCTTGAACCATATATCAAAATGATTGTCATATCAATACCTACAAAATTCAAATATACATGCCTATACAAAAAGTTAACAGTTTTCCAGATAATTAGCAATTTAAATCTTCTTTTGCAGCTGTGACCTTGACCTTTGAACACATGACCTTGAACCATACATCAAAATGATCGTCATATCAATACCTACAATTAAATTAAACGCAAAAACGCGTAACCCATTTTTCGACCAAATTTCACGAAATGAACTATAGGCTTAAGACCCTAGAGAAGCCAAATATCACATCAGATTTTTTCTCCCATCATTACTTTCGGAGAAGAAGATTTTTAAAGATTTTTGCACCCTTAGGTCACAGTGACCTACTTTTTGTAGCCATGGCAATGCCATGAACAAATCTGAATTGCACCGGCCCATATATGCTTCTGACCAAGTATCATTGAAATCTGTGCAGCAGTTTTGGAGAAGTTGAAAATAGGTGTTAACGATGCACACACGCACAAATACAGGCACGCACACACATACACACACCGCGCCATGCCATAAGCTCACATGACCTTTCGCTCAGGTGAGCTAAAAACCAAGATTTAAAAATTGAATTTTGTGAAATTTTTCTTTGCAAAAGTCTTTTTTAAACATTTTTACAAAATAAGAAAAAAATTATTTTAGTTATATGTATTAAGTATTAAAATGATTTTGAGTCCAGTTAAAGCTTAGATGAAGCTGAAAATTGTGATCAGGTCAGGAATGTTGGAGGACATTAGAACCTTGGCAGTAAGATGTGCTGTGATCAGTTCAGGAATGTTGGAGGACATTAGTATCTAGGCAGTAAGATGTACGGTGATCAGTTGAGGGATGTTGGAGGACAATAGTATCTAGGCAGTAAGATGTGCTGTGATTAGTTGATGGATGCTGGAGGACATTAGTATCTAGGCAGTAAGATGTGCTGTGATCAGTTCAGGAATGCTGGAGGACAATAGTATCTAGGCAGTAAGATGTGCTGTGATCAGTTCAGGAATGTTGGAGGACATTAGTATCTAGGCAGTAAGATGTGCTGTGATTAGTTGATGGATGCTGGAGGACATTAGTATCTAGGCAGTAAGATGTGTTGTGATCAGTTCAGGAATGCTGGAGGACAATAGTATCTAGGCAGTAAGATGTGCTGTGATCAGTTCAGGAATGTTGGAGGACATTAGTATCTAGGCAGTAAGATGTGCTGTGATCAGTTCAGGAATGCTGGAGGACAATAGTATCTAGGCAGTAAGATGTGCTGTGATCAGTTTAGGAATGTTGGAGGACATTAGTATCTAGGCAGTAAGATGTGCTGTGATCAGTTCAGGAATGCTGGAGGACAATAGTATCTAGGCAGTAAGATGTGCTGTGATCAGTTTAGGAATGTTGGAGGACAATAGTATCTAGGCAGTAAGATGTGCTGTGATCAGTTCAGGAATGTTGGAGGACATTAGTATCTAGGCAGTAAGATGTGCTGTGATCAGTTGATGGATGCTGGAGGACATTAGTATCTAGGCAGTAAGATGTGCTGTGATCAGTTCAGGAATGTTGGAGGACAATAGTATCTAGGCAGTAAGATGTGCTGTGATCAGTTCAGGAATGTTGGAGGACAATAGTATCTAGGCAGTAAGATGTGCTGTGATCAGTTCAGGAATGTTGGAGGACAATAGTATCTAGGCAGTAAGATGTGCTGTGATCAGTTCAGGAATGTTGGAGGACATTAGTATCTAGGCAGTAAGATGTGCTGTGATCAGTTGATGGATGCTGGAGGACATTAGTATCTAGGCAGTAAGATGTGCTGTGATCAGTTCAGGAATGTTGGAGGACAATAGTATCTAGGCAGTAAGATGTGCTGTGATCAGTTGATGGATGCTGGAGGACATTAGTATCTAGGCAGTAAGATGTGCTGTGATCAGTTCAGGAATGCTGGAGGACAATAGTATCTAGGCAGTAAGATGTGCTGTGATCAGTTCAGGAATGCTGGAGGACATTAGTATCTAGGCAGTAAGATGTGCTGTGCTCAGTTCAGGAATGCTGGAGGACAACACAGCACAGTTCAGGAATGCTGGAGGACAATAGTATCTAGGCAGTAAGATGTGCTGTGATCAGATCAGGAATGTTGGAGGACAATAGTATCTAGGCAGTAAGATGTGCTGTGATCAGTTCAGGAATGTTGGAGGACATTAGTATCTAGGCAGTAAGATGTGCTGTGATCAGTTCAGGAATGTTGGAGGACAATAGTATCTAGGCAGTAAGATGTGCTGTGATCAGTTCAGGAATGCTGGAGGACAATAGTATCTAGGCAGTAAGATGTGCTGTGATCAGTTCAGGAATGTTGGAGGACATCAGTATCTAGGCAGTAAGATGTGCTGTGATCAGTTCAGGAATGTTGGAGGACAATAGTATCTAGGCAGTAAGATGTGCTGTGATCAGTTCAGGAATGTTGGAGGACATCAGTATCTAGGCAGTAAGATGTGCTGTGATCAGTTCAGGAATGCTGGAGGACAATAGTATCTAGGCAGTAAGATGTGCTGTGATCAGTTCAGGAATGTTGGAGGACAATAGTATCTAGGCAGTAAGATGTGCTGTGATCAGTTCAGGAATGCTGGAGGACATTAGTATCTAGGCAGTAAGATGTGCTGTGATCAGTTCAGGAATGTTGGAGGACAATAGTATCTAGGCAGTAAGATGTGCTGTGATCAGTTGATGGATGCTGGAGGACATTAGTACCTAGGCAGTTAGATGTGCTGTGATCAGTTAAGGGATGCTGGAGGACATTAGTATCTAGGCAGTAAGATATGCTGTGATCCAAAGGTGTGCACTTTAGACCACTCAGCTGGCAAGGCCACTTTTGATAATACTGTACATACTGTATAAAGTGACTATTTTGTTTTAAGTATTTGAAAATTGTTTTTAAAATTTTGTTTCCATTACAACTGAAAGTCCTACAATTGAATTTTCCCTTGATCTTTATTATTCAAAATGGCTGTCACTTGTCTTTTAGACAAGGTCTAAGGAAAATTTAGTTTAAAAAATGAGTTCATCAATCTATCCAAACTTTCCTAAAACACAATCTTTGACACACACACACACACACACACACACACACACACACCCAGTAGATCAAACATCACCAGATAACTATAAATTCAATATTTTGTTACAATAAATTCAATATTTTGTTACAATGGTTTTATATTGTGTTAAAAATTCAATATATCAAACTTTTGGATAAATTAAGTTTTATTAAAATGTTTACAGTATGTAGTACACTAAAAAAATTTAAGATAAAGATTAAAAAGTTCAGTTATTGTATTTCAAATGCATTAAGAAAGTATGTGTCAAATCCTTAGTTATAAAAAAATAATACCTTTCCATCTGCAGGTTTGATATTATATCTATTTAATGATGATGATGATGATGATGATACAGAAATATCTATAACAATGCTAACATTTAATTATTTTATCATAGGGGTTTATCATAACAATATATCAGTGAATATTCAAAGAGAAATCAGTACTAGCTAGTATGTAACTACATATAAATCAATAGTTAACTTTTGTACACATCAGTAATATGACACTTTAGTAGCTTAGTATAATGTTGATAATTAGTTTTCACACTGTTAACGGCAATATTATGACAACAATATATAATGAAACTCGTTAGCTTCTCACAATTATGAACATATTTATATCTCAATCTGTGTGAACTATGATGTAGGAAGGTCAAAAGAGTGGGGATCTTCAGGGAAAATTCTAAAACACGTTTTTAATATAGAATACATATGAATTCTATAAAGCTTATAGAAAACTCATTAAAGGTCACCATGGTAATAAAAGGGGTTCATTTATACATAAGGACCTTTTCTAACCTTTAAAATGCAATAAAAAAGACTAGATATGTTTCTTTGAAACAGATGTGTCGCCTGACACTGCATAATACAGTCAATTTCGAGGGATTCTTTTTTGAGAGATATTTTTCAGGTCCCAACAATATTTGTTCTTAACTCTATATTAAAAAGGTCTCAATTTTTGGAGGTCCTATTTTATGTCCAAAGTTATGCTCCGGACAAGAAATGCTCTATAAAAATCAATCAAAGGGAAATAATTCAAAAACAGAAAAAGATAGAGTTGCGGTTCTTGTGCACTGCACTTCGAGTCATTGCCAGAAACATGCACACCAAGTTTGGAATCATTTGAACGTACAACACCAATTTAATGCTCCAGACAAGGAGATCTGGATGCCGCAGACGCCGACGAAAGTAATCCCTATATGTCGCCTAGTCAGGCGACACAAAAAATAATCAAAAATTGAATTATAGATTAATGAGAAGTTGGCATTTGAAGCAAAACTTTATTCATTAAAGTGTTTCTTATAACTTATATGTTTGATGACTGAGGGCAACAAAGATTGATCGAATCTGCATTGTACTTTCAGAGAAAAATATCTATAATGAAATAGCTAACAAGAGGCCCAATAGGGCCTGTATCGCTCACCTGGCACATCCTTATTTTGTTCTTTGTTTTTTCTTTTTAAATATATCCAATCAGTAAAATGTAAACAAACTCACTAGCAATATCCTTATTTTCTATTATTTCAAGCACTATTTATCATTAATTTCCTTTCAATATGTTTTAACCCTGACATCTATTTTCTATGTTTCAAATTTCAACAAAATTGGTATAAAAATAAACCCATAATGGCCATTTATAGGTTTTTGCTATTTATAGTAATAGCAGCCATCTTGGATTTCCAACAGACATGTCGGATATAATTTTGAATCTATACCACCCAAGGACCTTCCACACTCAATATCCTTTCAATTGGCCATGTACTTTCAGAGAAGAAGATTTTCAAAGCTAAAAATTGACCTTATTTGCATATTACGTAATTATTGCAAAAACTAAAAATCATACAGAGAAAACCGTTATATATGTTTAATTCCCCGACATCTATTTTCTATGTTTCAAATTTCAACAAAATCGGTACATAAATAAACCTGTAATGGCCATTTATAGATTTATGCTATTTATAGTAATGGCAGCCATCTTGGATTTAGGACGGACATGTTGGATATAATTTTAAATCTATAGCAACTAAGGACCTTTCATACCAAATTTCATTTGAATTGGCCTATTGGTTTCAGAGAAGAAGATTAAAGTTTACGGACGCACGCACGCTTTACCATTCCATAAGCTCACCCTGGCTTTGCCAGATGAGCTAAAAATTACATCTTAGTTGATAAACGGCTAAATGTTTACTTTCTTTATCCAAAACTTGAACTAAATTGGTTGATAAATTAATCTTTACTGGACATTTTAGGGGATCTGAACAAACTTTGAACTACTTCCTTACCAAATATTGTTCAAATCTGCTCAATACTTTCAAAGAAGAATTTTAAAGAATGGCAAAAAAAATATTATCTTGAAACAAGCTAATAAAAAGCATTAAATTGCTAAATATCTACTATATATTTATACCAAGTTTGAACCAATTCAGCTGAAAAATAAATCTGTATCAACATATTTCTGTTGCTACTATTTAAAGTAACAGCCACCATCTTGGATGTAGGATCGAGATCAGGTTGGTATGAACAAAATTTAATCTCACTCACCAACACACCTTCTCAACAAATTTACCAAGTACAATGTACTTTCAGGGGATTAAAGTTTAGGAATACACACAGATGCACACATACATTGCCATAGGAGACTGAAATGGCCTTTAGCTTGGTGGGTGGGTTGGGGGTAATAATGGGTGGGTGGGTGGGGGGTAATAATAAGTGACAGACTTTTTCAGTCCATTGGGGTTTTACATACTAGTCAAGGTTTTTTCCTTATATAGAGACAACACCTGCTACAGGTAAATTAAAGCTGTTGTAATGAACACAGTTATATAACTTGTAATTAGCGTTAAGTTTATATGAGAGATATTATAGTTTGAAAGGTTTCATCCAGGGAACCATGGAACTTTTATACTAAAGTAATTTGAAAAAATAACTGCAAGAATTGAAAATTCCTCAAGTTTGAAATTCAAGAATTGAAAATTAACACAGGGCTGAAAAATCCATCAGACTTGTTATACTTCAGAGCAGCATCTATGATCCTATAAATTTCCACTCACCTGAAGGACTTATCTGCTATCATTTGCAGTATTTAATAACATGTTTCCATACATTTAAGAGTCTCCCTTAATTCCCCCTTATGGGGTCCAATAGCCAGGAATACAGATACAAGTAGCATTATAAAAATATCTTAATGTTTAAAGTACCCTTCATTAATATTCTAATTCCTCACAGCTGAGATTTGTGCAAATTATAAATTACAAGCCATAATAAAATATATACATGTAAAATATCTCTTTTTATAGTTGTCCATTATTGGGCCCCCAAGCCAATTTTTGTACAAGTTACTAAAGGTCTAGCACTAAGACTTTTTAACAAGATGTTCTCCCTATTTCAACATTTAACAAGAGCCCCAGGGGAACATAGCAAATTATTTTTGCACATCAGGAAGATGTTTGCCTAATCATATTTACTGCCAAATTTCATCAAATTTAGCCCAGTAGAGGATTTAGATGAGACAATCTGTAGTAATTATAAACAGTATAAATTTACCTGTAACAGACTGTTGATGCTGTGTATTACCATTGGTATTGTTATTAGTGTTGTTATTGTCGCCTGGTGCTGCACCCTCACCACCACCAAGTAATGGAGATATATGATTTAAAGACACCTGCTCAATGAATGATGTACCATACTTTTTAAAATACCACCATTCAAATATCTAAAAACAGAAAAAAATTCAAAGATTTATATATACATTTATATACTAGTATTTTATATACTAAATCTTATGGGAAGGACTTTGTCTGATAGTATGTCAATGGCTATAGTAACTGAATGTAGCCTTTATAAAAGAATGGTCTTTTTCCAGTTAGGCGATTATAAAGGGCAAATTCTGAGCAGTCAGAAGAACATACTTCTTCATATGCATGGTATATCAATATTTATTCTATCAAAAAACTTTAATCATAATTAACCGAAAACATCTGTAAACTAATTTTTTTTTCACTGAACATTAGAAAGCATGTACTTGAAACAAACTTAAGTTCTGTCACAAGGCTATAGGCTCATCAGGCTAGTATTTATCCCAGTTTTAGTGACACAAAGAACAGATGGAACAATATTTAACCCCTGAAAGGATGTCAGGCGAAAACAAGGTTAACCCCAAGCATATTTTCTTTCAGATAAGACGATTTTCAAAGATTTAGGCTAAAATTAGACCTTATTTGCATATTACATAGTTATTACGCAAAAGAAAATTTGTATAGGAAATGTTTTATCCACCGAGATCTATTTTCTATGTTTCAATTTTCAACAAAATGGGTACATAAATGAACCTGAAATAGCCATTTATAGTAATGGCAACCACCTTTCGAAGACATGTCGGATATAATTTTTAATCTAAGGATTTTCCATACCAAAGTTCATTTGGTTAGGCCAATTAGTTTCAGACGAGAAGATTAAAGTTTACAGATGCACACATATACACTTTACCATGTCATAAGCTCACCCTGGATTTGCCAGGTGAGCTTTAAAAAAAAAGAAAGAAGAAGATGATCTTTAATATCACATCTTCTTATATATTGTAGATTATTCAATTACTTTACTCAATCCAACCTCCTACACATGACGACAGACTACCTGTAATTATTATGTACTGGCTTCCTTACTACCCACAAACATGACATCAATGTCTAAAGTATGGATAATCATAGATTCCAATAAGAAAATAGAAAAATTAACCAATATTACAGTCGTTCTGAAACTACAATGGGGTTTTACATTCAAGTCAGGATAACAACACTTACATTCAAGCATCACTGGTTGTATGTAAACTTATTTATTGTAGCTATTTGGTAATAACAAAAAACAATGAGGTTTTTATTTCCTACTAAGAGTGCTTTTTAAATTTTCACATCAAACACTTCAAGGACCTGGCAATTTGCATTTGTAAAGGTGTCTTTTTTGGCAAAAAAAATTTAAATATGTTTTAATCTAGCTCCGTCAAAATGATGTACAGTAAAACACAAAGTAGCTGTCATCTATCACTAATGGTCAGTCACATATATTTATCTACATAAACAACCTCTATAGAACTGGTCACCTGTCAGACATGGTCAGCGGCCACCCTGAACTTACTCTTTGATAACTAATGACATTATAATGATGACACTCACTGCCTCAATGCATATATACTAGTGTGAGAAGGTTAGTTCACTTGTCAATGATCAGTAGTCTTTCTCCAGGCACTCCAGTTTCCTCAACCATCCCAGGTGTGACCATCTCAATACATGTGAAAGAATATTAAGTTGGGTGTATTATTATTCCTATCCATACTATTCTATTAACATATACTGCTACATATAAATTACATGTATCCGAGACATAATCATCAAACATTTTGAGCTTCAGACAACAACTTTCCTTTAATTACCTTCAGTATATAGATGACATTTAGGTATAAATCTATTTATATACACAGTAAAATCAATACCCAGAACAACACATTTATCAAAAACCAACAACATTAACAGTTTGTAATAGCATATATAAAGATAATTTATACCCCAAAGGAAAATCTAAAACTCAAATTTTGTCACTTTGCTACATTCATATAAAGGTTGTGATGAAATGAGAAAAATTTTAGACAGTTTTATTATTTTTTCTTTTTTTTTTATTTTTATGAACTAACCCATTACCAACCAAACCGTGGGATTGCTTTGACATTCTCCAATTTAGCCAATGGCTAATTTTTACATTTCTAGCTCCAAAATATTGATTTTGGCTAAAATGTTTGCTCCAAAATTTTCATAAATTTTGTTATGGGCTTTTAGTTTTCGAGGTTGACTATAAACTGTTTCATATAAATTGGCTTTAAATTTTACAGTTGACTAAGTTTTTGGCTCCTACTTTTCAAGACCCAGAGCTTACCATGCAAAACACTGAATTGAGTGAAGTAATGGAATTTTACATCCCAGTCAGAAACTAGAGAGTGTCTAGTGAAAATTTACAGCATGCTGACTGACAAAGTTTTCACACTAGGACCTGAATCAGTGTAATTCAAGTTTAGGTGGAAAGTGGCACTGTGCTTTAAACCATCTGGATAAAAAAATTAGAGGTCCTCTAGAGGGCATCAAATAACAATAGTTATAAAACTTGGCATACTTACCAATATTAGTCCGGATATTAATGATGATGTCCCCGTTAGTGCCACATAAAACTTTGGTGTCAAAGTGTTTAAAAACATGGTAGCTGAAATAAAAATGACATCAGATTAAAATGTGTATGTTAACTTGGTGAAAAAAATAAAACAAATAAGTAAAATTATTAATTACCGTAGTACATGTATAACTAGTGGAATCTGTCCTAAGTAGAATTTTGGTGAAAAAAGTTAACTTTATGTGGTAAGTACCAATCCTGCTGAATTACTTAGTCTGAAACTTACTGTTTGTTCACCAAAGGCTGTTGTGGATTAAGTGGCAATATCTGTAAAGAAGGCCCCGATTGTTATGGCATCTTCACATAAAATTGTGATAGATAACAAAGAAATGGATATGAAAATTGAAATCTAATTTATATAGTTTATCTTTAAATACATCCACCCCCCCCCCCCCCCCCCCCAAAAAAAAAAAACAAAAAAAAAAAAACAAAAAACCTAACTTACATAGCATAAACAAATAATAACTTCAATTCTTCAATAAATGTTACTTATTACTTGTTTAATATACAGTTTATCAGTTTTACGAGGAGGAACATCAAACAAAACTGCTGACCACATTGTTTTTTACCAGTATTATAATGTGTTATAAACATTACAATAAAAATACTAACTACTTTAACGAGAATCATCAACACTTACAAATCAATACAACAGCTGTTTTATAAAATAATTATCATAAAAACAACAGGACACTACAATGGGAGGGGGACTTTTTATAAACATAATAGAAGTTAGAACTCGAATCTTATGAGTATTATTTTTTCTACTTATAATGGCAATTATTTTACCAATACATTGTATGTATAATATGTGTGTGTGTGTGTGTGTGTGTGTGTGTGTGTGTGTGTGTGTTCAATATAATTGCCAGTCTGACAGTCCAAACCCAGTAACAAAAGAATGGATATTTTTTCAATAATCTCCTATAAACCACAACAGAAAGTCATGAAATGATCAAAGGAATGGTTGAAATTTTCGACTTATTTCCAATGGTGGTTTTGATTTTAATTTATCATAAAATCAAAAATACAATTAATGAAAAAAAAAAAAAAAAAAATGAATGTTTTGTGAAAATATTAAAAATTGTAAATACTGAGCACATAAAGGTGTGCTACAACTTTGAATTCCTCCATATATATCAATATGAATGATGTTTTAAAACACATTTTTACAATTCAATATGAAAGAAAGAATAAAAAACATGCATATTCAATATGAATAAACTACACATGTTCACGTTTAAGTTCTAACCACAGGTTTTACTCTAATGCAATCATCTATTAAAATTGACACATATTTGTATGGATCCTATCATTTTCAAAAGAGAGAGAGAGAGAGAGAGAGAGAGAGAGAGAGAGAGAGAGAGAGAGGAGAGAGAGAGAGAGAGAGAGAGAGAGAGAGAGAGAGAGAGAGAGAGAGAGAGAGAGAGAGAGAGAGAGAGAGAGAGAGAGAGAAAATACTTACAGTCCCACATAATGCCAAAACATATATCAGCAAGTATATGATTTGGAATATAAATCAAATTCCTTGAATTATTAATCCAGTAATGTAAACATAGGAAAAAATTTAAAAAAAAAAATTTAAAATGATAATTATTCAGCCCACAAATTGTTGTCAGCAGTAAATTTATGTATCTAACTTAGCATTTATCCACAGCAGAATTACTGAGTGTTGAAACTTGAAAATCACTACACTCTCACTCAACCAGGAGACAACTTCAAAGAAAACGGATATTTATAATAAATAAATGACACATATAATATCCAAATTCTAAACACACAGTGATCAGGAATTAAATTATGTCGGCAGAATAAAATCTAATCCCATGTGATGTTAATTTGTCTTTAAACCAGACTCCACTCCTCCATCACCGACAAAAAGTGTGAAAATTACTGCTTGTAATAAGCTACCACTGATGTACAATAATGACAGTCCTCACAATGACAGCAAGACAGAGATCAATCACATGTTTTGTAGTCATCTAAAGGTATAAACCATTTTTTGAAAAAAACTTGTCAATTGAAATAAAAAAAACAACACAAAGCCAGATTCCAAAATACAAATTAAATACCAGGATGGATGACGACAAGTACAAGATGGTTAAAGGAAATGGCTCTTAGAAGAAATAGGAACCCTATTACTGTTCGAGTTAAATCGTATCCAAAAAAATCAATACTGCACAATGTTAGTGAATCGAAATAGCATAATAATATGGCTATAGACAGTCCTTTTAGAAAATCAAACACAGGCTCAGACCTTAAATGTACTGCAATGAAATTATCAATGCCATTGCTAATTTCTGATCCCTACAGATTCAGGTAGAACAGCTTAATAGCTAAATGATCTATTTATAATCTTAATGAATCTATATTCTACCTAATAACTACGTAAAGTTTATTTGGTATTAGTAGACTCCGTTTGTCATAAACATGATTAAAGGTAAATGAATATGTCAGTGTTCAAATTAATCATATTACAATTTTTGTTTTATGATAATCAATATTAGGTAAAATATGTTAAAGAAGAATACAGAACTTCCTATATATACTATACAGGTAAAACCAATTACTGTGTAAAGTGTGAATTCTGGTATTGTCTCAATGTATTCTCCGCAACTCTTATTCTGGACCATTGTAAAACAAAAAACAAATCCAGTCAAGATTTACCTTTCTGACAACACAAGAAATAATAGATTCTATTTTTTTTTTAATTTTTGCACCACAAATTTCTTTCTTTCTTTCTTTTCTTTTTTTGTTTGTGGTTCAAAAGTTAAAAAAAAAAATTAGTTCTCAATCTAATCTCATCAATACATCTCTGATTTCATTGATAAATCTTGACAGGAAAAAGCACGCAGTCTATAATGTACAGGGTACCATGTCACTTGTAATCAGTATTTCACAAAATCAATCGCATCCCCTGAATCTATTATCTCACAGGTAGTCAAAATTTCAGAGGTAGCTACCAACTCAAAATGCAATGTCACCATTTCAGATGAGACCACCATCTAAGTGATCATTCTCTTTACAACAAATCGGGGCCTCAGTGGCCGATTGGTCTAAAGCGTGCACTTACAGATCACAATGCCTCTCACTGCCTGGGTTCGAATCCCACTCGGGACTGATCTAAGTGTGTGGAAGTTTGTTAGTTCAATTGCTGATGGTCAGTGGTTTTCTCCAGGCACTCCGGTTTCCTCCACCATCCCAGAACTGACCGCCTTGAGAAATAAGTGAAATATTCTTGACTGGGGCATAAAACACCATTACTCAATACTACTCCACTCTATACAACAAACTATCTAATAATCATCTCTAAAAATGGGCATTACATGTAACCAGAGTAATTGTATTCTATACCAGTACAGATTCTTTTATGTATATTGAGGCAGTCAATTCTTGAATGGTGGAAGAAATAAGAGAACTAGAAAGAACAACCAATCTTTGGCTAGCAAACTGACAAACTTTTTTAGATTAGGTTCTAACCAAAATGGGAGTCTAGTCTAGGCAGGAAGAGGTTCTGTGACTGAAATGCTTCAAACCAATAATCACCATCTAAACAGAGCAAAAAAAGACCACATTTTGCTTGCCAGAGCTAGCCAAAATCTCAACAGAGGCCATCATCTCACAGTAGACAAACATCTAAAAACATCAAAACAATAATGCGTACATGTATAACTTCATTGCTTTTACAAGGGGCTATCAAATCACAACAGACTTTACCCTCAGGAAAGTGTGTATTCTACATAAGAAATCCATCACCTATACTAAAGGCTACCATGAACTCAAAATGTGTAAAGAAACTGTACTATTTTAGACATGGGTACTAAATCAGAAGAAACTTTCCCATTAACAAGAAAGTACCATACTGAAAGGCCTTAATCTGAAGGGGCCAAAATCTTACACTGGTTGAATGAATGTGTTTTACAATTGCATCAGCATTTTTTTTCAGCTTTTCAGGACAGTATTTTTCTTTTTAACATTATAATTCATCTTAGTATTCAGGCAGTACTATGCTTTTGTGCAAATGTTTATGATCTGCTTTTGTGCAAGTGGACATGCAAAAAACAATGACCATTTGAGTGCTCTTTACACTCGTCTGCAATATGGCAGATAAACATCATATACCACTCAGTCCATTATACTGGTATGTGTTTAGGCCTACAAAACAGAAACCTTTTCTCACTGGCATCAACCAGGATCCATTCCACAGTAATGAGATGCCTTCGGATTTGAAGGCGTAAATCATAACCATTCAGCCAGCATTTCCTCTACAAAAATTTTTAAGACCATCTTCTGATGAGGGCCAACAGCTTCCAGAAAGTCATATATATTGAAGCCTTCAAAGACAAAACTTTAGTTAAAATTCATAGTAAAAAAATGTAAACATAAAAAAGCCTCTAAAAATGGGTCTTTTCAGGAGCAAACTTTTACATAGAGCTGAAAGGATGGCAAAATAAACATTTTTTTTCACTGAATAAATCAAGATATACATAATACTGGTATATATTTACTTACATAATAAGAGGTTAAACATGCTGAAGCTGTAAAAACTAACACCAAACAATCAACTTATATATCCAACAACTACCATGGTTTTAACTTATTATTATTACTAGTATAAAAGTTTTCAATATTTCTTTACAACATCCAGTTTGTAACTCACACAATTTACCCAGTACCAGCAGCTGTAAAAAGTTCACATAAACACAAATACACCAGATGTTCACATCAGAATAAGTATTGTCAGCTTAATGTAAAAATTTTTAAGCATATCAAAATATATCTTTCTTTTATAAAGCTCTTTTTTGTACATTCTATTTCATTTTTTTCTCTCATTTACTCCTTTTTATCTGGTAAATCCCTGGTACCCCAATAACCTTTTACACATCATTTCATATATAATAGATATGGCTACCATTTTATGTATTAAATGATCATTAAATTTTCATACAAATAGACCTTATCAGTTTATCATAACACTGAACAAATGAGATGCACATTTATGTTATTAGTTAATGTGTATCACAGGCATATAGATGTCAGTTATATAATGTTAAAAATTTTAAAATCTGTAAAGTATAAATGCTGGAAAGGCTTTACTGAGAAGGTTTAATTTTGAATTAAATTGATTTAATGGGGTTTAATGTTCCAGTCAAGAAGGTTTCACTTATATCCAGATGTCACCAGCTAAAGGTGAAGTGGCAGAAATTTTGGCCTTTACAGTGTGCTTAGGGCAATATGCCAAGCTTGTTGTGAAACAGGGCATTGGTTTTTAAGTTTTTCTCTGAAGGACCCATTTGAAGAGAAGATGAACAGAGAGAACAATAAAGGATTTAAACAAAATGACCTTATACAGAAAATGAGAAGCATAGATGTTTAATATTATTGATTTTTAATTTAATTTGTTCACCACACACCATGACAAATGAATTAAAATGAAAAACCACTTAGTAGATTCTTTCTCTTTGTCTGTCTGTCTTTCTCTCTCTCTCTCTCTCTCTCTCTCTCTCTCTTTATAAAATTACATGCAAGACATCTCTGTTGGTGATTTACCTGTGCCATTATTATATTGATATTTTTAATGATTAATAACAATGTTAAGCAATTCATTTAGGAATTCCCTATGGACAATATGGATTGTGATATTTTGATAAATGAGATTACAGGAAGATCTGTTGATACTGTCATCTACTAGTACAAAATGTCAAACTCAACCTTGGTTTTCAATATGATACTTCATCAAAAATTCACATCAATGGGGCAGAAATTCAGAGAATAGAAATTTACATTTACATAAATTAATTCATTTATATGTTGAAGTTTAAATAAGTCTTCTCGGAACATGTACATTGTATTTATTTTTATAGTAAAAACTAATGAGCAATTTAAACTCTGCACATAAATGATGTTTAAAACTAAAAACAGGTATAATGGGTTGAGTTTCACAATCATTTCTTAACTGAATTCCTTTCTTTAATTTTGCAGCCTTTTATGATACTAAAATATTTTTTAGCCAAATGATATAACAGATGTAATAAACATATGGTAAGCTTCAAAATTATTTAAAACTTAAATTTCTCATTACAGGTATATAAAAAAACTAACAAAATTATTCAGATTCAAGTATGCCAGATTTTACATGTATTTAAGGTAAATCTTTGTGAAGGAATGATTGCAAAATAAAAAATCACCAAAAAACCATTTAAGATAAATAGAACTTTTTTGTATTATACTGATTTCAATTTAATATCTGCTATTTTAGATCACTCAATCTTTAATTATTAATTTTTAGCAAATTGGCATTATGCAAAAAATTTTAATGGTCCAAATTGGTCAGTGGTAAGAAGTTACGGGTGAAAATACCTAGTTATCTTGGTAAAAAAGAGTCGACATTACAGAAGGGTTCATCTTTAATACAGGTTTAAATAACAATGTTAAATAAGAATGAAATATGCCAGAATACCATATGGAAGACGGAAATATGCATACTTCTTAATTTTAATACGTACAATAATACAGAAAACATTTATGTTGCAAATTCCCAGAATGACATCATTTCAATGGGAAAATATTGACATCAACAATTCCATATCCAAAAAAATAACTGTTCTGCACAAACTTATTTTGCATTCAATGCTGGTGAATTTCATTGTGTTGAAATTTTTAATCCGAGAGGTTACCTGTTGAACACAGAGGACAAGTTCGGAAATGCATATACTTAAAACAATTTGAAAACCTCTAATGAAAAAAAAACCTTCATGACCAATAATTTGGTTTGAATTACAACGACTGACTCTTTCAACTTTTTCATTACACATCCATTCAATGTAGGCAGGGTTTTAAGCTTAATTAAGCAGGGTTCAGTTTTGACAAGAAGTAATGTAAAAAATTGTAATATCTGAACAGTGAATTCAGAATTTTGATATAGATGTATTGTTTATAGCAGCTTGTGTTAAGTACATACGTAGGTAGTTCCACATCAATATTATGAATCCTGATAATAAAATCAATAAGAGTCTGGCTATATCAAGTTTAATGATCTATAAATACTATATATATCTAAATCATTTAGCTAGGAATATATATATATATATATATATATATATATATATATATATATATATATATATATATATATATATATAATATATATATATACCAGACAGACAGTGCTAGATTGATGCAAAATAGCAAAATTGTTTTCATAATGAGTTTTTTTTATCTTTTATTACAAAATATATATACTGGTATATTATCCTGTATTAATAAATAAGGATTGGCAAAGTCAACAGACTCAGAAGTAGACAAAACCACCATTGGTAACAAGTGCTTTCCTGTCATCTTTCATAATTCAAATAACTGATTTTAACATTTTTTGTAAAAATACAATTCATTGTTTTTTATTTTGTACATCTAAGGACAAATTTACCAGAAACCAGACAGAAACTGCGGTAGGCAATATGTAGTATGACGTAGTATACACCTATGAATGTATAGATGCCATAACAATTCAGGTAGGATTCTATTGCAAGACAGTCTTTCATTTTTCAGGTTGCATGCAGAAGGTTGTAATTTTTTCTGGACACTCTGGTTTCCTCCACCCCAGAACTGACCACCTCAATATAAGTGAAACAACCTTACAGAGTTTAAAACAACATTAAACACTTCATTTATCAAGCCTTCATTTAAAAGTCTGAGAAAGTACATTAATAATATTAATATTGATGTTGCTAATAAATTAAAAATATCAAATTTAACTGACTTCTCACTACCTTAAGTCAATTAAAGAGTCCCTACTTTCTTTTTATAATGCAAAGTATTTGTCAATAAAACTATGTTTTAGTTCCCTATCTTTAACCTGTCAAGGAGACAAACCTATATGTTTGTATCTTTACATAGAAAAAAGAGATACTGAGCATAATTTTTTTCTTTTTGAAAAACGAAACTGGTGACTTTTTAAACTTTTAATTTCATCCCCCCCCCCCCCCCAAAAAAAAAAAAAAAAAAAAAAAAAAAAAAAAAGTTGGCTTCAGGGGTATGATAACTGATTTAAGGCCTTCTGAACTATGCAGACATGCTATGCTACTTGTGAATGGTTTTGCAATATACTTTACTAAGCCATAAATTCTATCTCTACAAGCTTAATTGCCACAATGCATGGTTTTAATTCACTGACTATCCAATCAGCATAAAAACAACATATATATAACATTGTAGAGGCTGTGTTATCTGTTAACATTTAGACATTTATAACCCAGATTATACAACTTGATGCCGCATTCTTATACACACGGATATTGATTTTCTGATCAATAACGATAACACACTTCAAATAGCTGACATCACACAAGCCATCCATCCATTATAGAACATTGTAACTTGTGATACTCTAGTTCAATGTGTTATAAACTCTACATACATAATCAAAATGTATTGTTGAATGGCAGAAATTAAGATGGATATAAAAAATTCTAGCATTTTCTGTATTTTTGTTTTTATTATAATCCAATGGCTGAATTTTCATTCTATATCCTTTTGATTTTCTTGTACATGTACTGGGTATACATATTTATCTAGCCCTGTACAAGAATTCTATGTGCATATATCTCTATCTTTGACTCTAAATCTTACTGATTATTTGAATACCAAATTACTTTAATTCATCTTTAATTTTAAATTATACATATATATCATGTAAAAGTACATGTATAAACTGAAACGATGTGCAAATTGTAAAAACACTGAAAATAATACTGGAAAGAAATTCTTTATATACCGATAACTAAAGAAAGATTACTCTTCTCAAATAAATCATCTTTGCCTATCACAGATTGTTTGCTCAATTTTAGAAGTGTTTAAAGACATAGGCATCAGAAAGAAAAATATAATCAAAGTGGAATTCAAATCTGAGATTTTCACAGTACCATGATTAGTGCTGGGTTCAATATGCTGCCATCAATAGAAATCCAACCCCCCAAAAAAAATCATGAATAGCAGCCTTTATCCTATTAATTAACTTGAACAAAATAATGAAGTTGAACATATTTCAAACAATAAAAAATCTTTTTTCTAAAAAAAAAACACTAACAAAGTTTGCCAAATTTAACAAAATTCTATACTGTATGGTTTAATAAAAGAATAAAATATACTATTTAAGTTTGGCAGTTCAGTTATACAACACCATCTGAAGCAAACACACTAATACACTGTCTTTCTTTCCATGTACATTTCATCCAGTTGTAAAAGCATTTATTTGACCAACTTGAGCTTTGATTTACCGGTATTAATCACCATAGCTACAGATGACCACATTAATTTCTTGATGTATATATAGAACATCTATGTAGTACATAGAGCTTTTTGGCAGGAATTTTGAGTTGTTGTCATTAGTGGCAAGGGAGATAACTCTGATGTCCTGTACAATTGATTTTTCTAAGTCTAAGCAGTGGTAAGCTGGACCTGATACAAGAACTTAAAATATAACAATTTGTAAAGTTGATTCATTAAAATTTATGCATGAAATATTTTAAATGAAAAATATGGTTTACTGTGTAAACTGGGTCAATTGAAATTCTGTCAGGAAAACCTGTTACATAAGTGAAATTGCTATACATCTATATGCTATGTCAAATATGTTTATATATAAATCTGTAAAGGCTATTTATCTCTTTACTTAATCATGTTAATTACCAGTTACCAGTTCTTCGAGGTCTTTACTATAGGCTACTGCCTCTCTGACCCATTTGATTAATTCTACATCTCAAATTGTCTATACTTGTCACTTCCGTTCCGGTTTTGTAACAACTGGGGTCAAATTTGATTTCAACGTCCTTTTTGTAACAACTGGGGACAAATTTGATTTCAACGTCCTTCCAGTGTACGTTCAGTCTGGATTTGAACATGTTTAATGATGTTGAGTTAACAACTTCGGATGGCAAGTTATTCCAGCTGTCAATTACTCGATGACAGAAGCTAAATCTTCTTATGTTTAGTCTTGCCCATTCTTTCTGTAGTTTGTACCCATGGCCTCGTGTTTTTTGGTTTGGATTTGGATTCAAACAATAATTTGTGTCCACTTCATCAATCTGATTTAGAATTTTGTAAACTTCTACCATGTCTGATCTAATACGCCTGTATTCTAGCGACAGTAAGCCCAAGAACTTCAGTCTATCTTGATAACATAGATCCTTTATAGGTTTCACCAGCTTAGTTGCCCTTCGCTGTACATTTTCGATAGCGATTGCATATTTTTTGTGTGTAGTGTGCCATACATTAGATCCATATTCAACATGTGGTCTTACAATGGATTTAAATAGGGATAGAAACATTTCTTTATCCATGTTTTTGAAGCTCCTACGAATCAGGCCAACTTTCTGATTTGCCTTTTTAACTGACATGGCGATGTGCTCGTGGAAATTTAGTTTGTCATTGATGATAATTCCCAGATCTTTTTCTTGCTCCACGTTTTTGATGGTTTGCTCAGAGTTGTCCGTTTTAATTTTGTAATCTGCTTTATGAACTACCCTACCCAGATGAAGGTGTTTACACTTGTCATTGTTGAATTTGAGCTGCCACGTTTCCGACCATTTGGACATTTTGTCGATAATGGTATAGCCATCTTGAATTTTGGATAGCTTTACAAGATTAAATGTTTTATCTCCATCAACACTGGATCTTGGATACCAAATACGGTTTTAGTCTGCCTAATAATTCAAAGAATGGGCTCAAAAAATCACATCATTTGCATATGTAAAAATTTGGTCAAAAAAAATCTCAGGAAAAAAAATAGTTTTAAGCCTTAAATAATTATATTTATACTTTCTATCAATTTTTTAACTAAATTAGTCCATAAGTAAATCTATAAAGTCTGACAAATAATCTACATGACACTTGGGTAAGAATGAATAAATCCACTAATCACTTGGTTGTTTCAACTTAGGAAGAGTGGCTAAGTGCTTTATATGAGCCCTGGGAAAATTTATACAATGTTGAGTCTGATCTTTGGACCTAAATAATAAATTCAGGAAGAATTACTTTCTGAAAAATAAAAATTAAGTACACTTTTGACTTTAAATACACTAGTAATCTATATAGTATAGATTTAAACTTGTGACACCACAATATGTTCTGCCTCTTTGGCTCAGTGATTCAACTCTGGTCATCCATAAGACTTACGACTTAAAAATTTGAGATAATGCTTCCTAGCCTGGCTTTCTGCATTAAAATGACAGTGTCAACTGGTCTACCCAGTGCCAGGAATTATACAACTAGGGGAGTGGTATGCAACATATTGACACTATGATCTAGCCCCTTTAACAAAGTGGCCCTGGGTGTGCCCTTCTGGAAGGGAGACTATGGTGTGCACTTGCACCTATATTGTATGCCAAGGCTTGTTCTTGAATTGATCCTTGGAGATTAATAACATTGCATGAAAATATTGATATTGTGATGTAAAACAACTTTACAACCAAGTAAACAACTACAATTTGCAAAGTATTGCTAACTATATACAACTGATCAATTTTTTATGTGGACTATTTCATTCATTATTCTACTAGTACTATATAACAAAATGTTGATGAGGTTGATTCTAATGAGACTATTCCGTTTTTTTCCCTAATTATTTTGTTTAACAGACAACATAGCTGCAGTTTATTTTAACCATGGAAATTTTATTTAGTTACCAGTATGTTCAGTAGTTCTACTTATTGACTGATTAGTGCATATCTTTTACTTGTAACACTAGTAAAGTCAATGAAGTGTTAACTATAAATACACTGAAATGTTATAGAGACAAAACAGGCTAGCTTTTATTTACAGTGATTATGAATGTTTTACAGATTTTTGTCAATTTTTGTTTTAGAATCCGACTTGTTTTGTCCTAAAACCAGTTGTTTTACCCTAATGTTAGGTTAGTCTGCCTTTGTCAGTTACAAGTATCTTTAATTAAAGTTTACCATGAATTGACTGATTCTCATTTTATATTAATACATTTTACTTTCATATAAATTACATAATAAGTGTTATTTACTGACATTTTAGTCTTGAGTGAAATAAGACATCACTCCTTCGACACCAGATGGTATTTGAAAATCTCAGATTTTTTATAAAAAATTGCTTTGACCCCACACACAGCCTAGACTCTTCAGGTTCAGAGGAAATTCAGACTAAGCTCATGGTTACATTCATTGGGTGTACATGACTTAGAAGTGACATGACGTTTTCTGATTAAAATTGATGTGGTTTTAGAAGCTTTAGATTGATTGCTTGAAATTGTGTTTTAACAGATAAAAATAACAAAATGGTTTTAATTTGTAGAATAAAAAATATCAATCTGATAGTAATACAATCAAAAAACAAGCATCAAAGTTTTCATCTTAGTGAAGCCTTTTATTTAAAACAACTACAAAAGTTTGACATCGGTTTGCAGAAGGATATTATACACATTTAATCCTCAAAAATGATGGCCAAGGTTAATGGTGCAGTGGACTAATACAACTATAAGATATCTAACGGCAAAATTGCCCACTTCAAATTGCAGTGGACAGAAAATTCCCATTAAAAAAATCTACAACAACCTATCGAAAGCTAACTAGAAATAATTGATAGTATTGTATCTTTAATTGTTCAAGTAACTGGCTACCAGTAGCTAACTTTTCCTCCACAAGTAACTGGCTACTAGTAGCCAATATTTCTTCATCAAGTAGCCATTTACTACTGTAGTAGCTAAGTTTACCTATACAGACATTACAATATCAATACCAACACAATGGCTGTTGTTGTTTGTCCAAATCACCTTTGCTGACCCTAAAATGACTAGTTTTACATGATAAAAATATGATGAAAATACATAAAAAACATTATGTTTTGATAAAACTAGCATTTGTTATGTTACTATATGTTAAATATCTGTCTTTATTTCCACATAATAAGTACATGTACTAGACATTAATGGTCCGATAACACTATCGAGTTACGGCCCCTGATCTGCTAGAGGGATACCACTTCCGGGGGAGTTCACGGTTGTAAACAACTTGGTTGCTACTATCTTTTATCTATTAAATGTCTGGTGTTTCAGTTAAAATACATTGATTGTTTTATGTAAAATGATCATATATATAAACTTTGAGGATTTTTTGTTATTAAAAGTATTTTATTTTTATTTTCTCTACTAGTCATTTAAATCAAGCGGTGTAAAAAACCGATTTTTTGCAATCAGAGTTGATGTCTATGTTGACTTAATTTTGATACTTGATCAGGTAATAGGGAGGTCTTGACCTATGGAATTGAACATATAATGCATGCTTAGAACTTTTTATGTATACAAGATCGTCTCAGGTACAAGGGTACAACCATTGATCTTTAATTAACATGTATTTCGACAGGTGAATATATACAGGTATTTGAAGATACCTGTGTATATCCACACCTTGACATAGTCTAATATACACACTTATCCCGACTTTCTATACATCAAAGGTTTTCATTTTCCCAAAATACCTTGAAAATTTTTGACACTTGTATATTTGATGGAAGGAAATTGTTTACAGTAAACAACCATAATTGGTATTCAATTTGAGATAATCTGAACACATTTCACAGACCCCGTTTGAACAAATTTGATAATTACGCAAGCCATGTTAAATTATTGATAATATAAAAATTCAAAAATAATTAAAAAAAAAAAATTATTTATCCTTTGTATCAGTCATAATCACTACGAAACCTTTTCTCTCTATCAGCCATAATCAATATGAGTCCTTTTCTGTCTATCAATCATAATCACTACGTTTTTTCTTCTGTCAGTCATAATCTCTACAAACCCTTTTCTCTCTATCACTCATAATTACTACGACTTTTCTCTCTATCACTAATAATTACTGTTTTCTCTCTATCAGTCTTTATCACTACAGGTCCTTTTCTCTCTATCAGTCATAATCACTACAAGTCTTTTCTCTCTATCACTTAAAATCACTACGTCTTTTCTCTCTATCACTTAAAATCACTATGTGCCCTTTTCTCTCTATCACTCATAATCACTACGAGCATTTTCTCTCTATCCCTCACCATTACTTCGAACTTCTTTTTTTCTATTATCACTTATATTCACTATATTCGAATATTTTCAGAAAATAAGCTTTCATTTTAAATCTCTCTCTCTCTCTCTCTCTCTCTCCGATAGTAATAAATTGGCTTCTAATTGTTTTACTTGAAACATTTTCACTTTGTTTTGAATACCGATCATTATGTTTTCAAAATTGTGATTAGAATAATTATTGCATGTCGTTTTAGACATATCGCTTGTGCTGACAAGGGTTAACATAAACTTAAAAAATAATAATGATAATAATAATCATGATAATAATAATTATAAAGCAAACAAGTGAATAATAATTCTCAATACATGTACATGAAAATGAAAAAAAAAAAAAAAATACAAAAAGATTTTCGACGTTTAATTCTGTAACATTTTTTATGTACACCAAAATCCAAGTCAACCATATATTACTTATATTCAGGTTACGTGTGTGTAAGAGCAATAAATAAGTAGAAATTCACTATTTACAACAACATATGATGATTCCCCCCCCCCCCATTTTATTACAGAAAAATTCTATGGGCTAACCCTCCCAAGTAACTGAGCACGTGTCAAGATAAGGTCAACATACGCATCGTCAAATCGTATAAAATCGATTTTAACACTGTAAAATTTCAATGACAAGTAAAGATAATTAATTTTAAGTAAAAGATGTATTTAAAACAACAGTCCAGTCCATGTATAACTTTTTACATAACAGAATCGATGCATTAAAACAAATCAGGGCTTCGATTATTCACTCGTCCACTCGTCCTGACGAGTGAAATGTCTGTGATTTTGCTATGGTTTTTAAAAACTACCTTCTACCTTTCAGATTGGGAAAATTTGGACCCTTTTTATGTCCTATATTATGCTCAGAATTTTGAAATTCATTGCAAAGATCTTATATTGTGACAATATTTAACATTTATTGTCTGTCAGAACAGTTTTGGACAACTGGATTTAACTTAAACTATTTGATTGTGTGTCACTGTAGCCTTTTGGGGAATTTTTAGTTGTCAAATTGGGAAATTTTGGTCATATTTCTTAAGGGGAAACTACCTTTATTCGGTAGTAATTTTAGGCAAACAAAACCACTGAATGTGTACTTGGACGAGTGATATTGTTACTACCACTCGTCACAGTGCTGAGTTAAATTTATCAGACATATACATCCAGGGGCTTGTTGCAATTAATAAACAATAGATACTATAGTGTTTGTCAGAAAAATCTTGTAAAAGGAGGTCAATTGTAGGCCCTAACGACATCGCCGTTATGTTACAAGCGTCAATCAACAAAATCATTTAAATGTTTGCATCACATGCGCAAATAATTGTTTTGCATTCTGAATTTACCTAGTGTAATGTAAAATCCAACCGATGTTCTGAGTGTTTATATACTTGTCGGTCCATTAAGTACGTCAAATAAAAGTAAACAAACTGTTTTGTATAACTTTCTTAAGACAAACAAGGATGAAACAGCTGATAAAGAGTTTTCGAAGACACTAATTAGACTACCGCTGATTCTGATGACAAACCAGTTGCAGGTGGAAGCATTTCTAAACCTGCGCTTCAAAACAAAAGTTACTGGTTACTTAAAGTGGAAAATCCGAAGTTCGTGAAAACCTAAGAAAAAGTCAGAAAACATTATTTATTGGTACAAGCTCTGGCTGTACTTAAGAGAAGAAATTCTCGTTTTCATGTAGTGACTGTGCCGAGTTAAATTTTAAAATGATGAGTGGTTTTCTTCTTTAACTAGGCACTGTGCTGAGTGGCATAAAAAATTCTATCTAAGGCCTGCAAATACACCTCGCATTTAATAGATACATAATAGTAGCATCCAAGTTGTTTACAACTGTGAACTCCCCGGAAGTAGTAGCCCTCTAGCGGATCAGGGGGCGACAATTCGATAGTCTTATCGGCCCATTAGACTTACCCCAAACAGGTATCAGGGCTAAACAAATGAATACAATTTTTGAAGAAACTTGCATTTTTAACATTTGTCACAATTATATACTGAAAAACATAAACAAACGTACACATTTCTTGTCACAGACAGTGACTTTTTAATATCATATGGGAAAAGTTCCCCATTAATATCCTCTTGTTACATCTATAAAGACTCAACACTATGATTAATACACAGTGTATTTTACAGGCAAATAATAAAACCATAAGTTAAGATTATACTACCACTGTATTACAAACAAATGATTGTATAATCTGCCCCCTTATATTGATTATGATGTGCACTCCGATCAATGACAGACTTTTTCTGCATACAACCTGAAGCAGCAACCATGACATTTTCAATGTCAAAATGCATTAGTAAACTTACCATATGACACGTTTTCAGCCAGCTTGAGGGGTCCGCGTAAAATATATATCACAAAAACAACAAGTATAAACCAAAACGCCCATAAATATGTCCAAGACCAATGTATCCACGACTTAACTTTATCCACAAATCTGGACAGGAAACCCGCCATACTGTGTACATCAGTCCCGGAGCACGAGGAAATTATTGTATAAATTTTATAAAAAAACTATTTACAAGTATAAAACTATAAATACAGATTGCAAAATAAGTAAATAAACTAAATAAATGGAGGAAATATATAAAAGCTTTTAATTTACAAATATCGGGATTAGTTATTTACTCCGAGACGGAGGCTATTTGGCGGAAGTTTCACAAAAGTTTGAAAAAGAAAGTAGGATCGAAAAAATCCATGCGTAATACTTGGTAAGATTGCCTGGTATTCCACATTCTACACGTTTAAATATCTGCATTCTTGTAGGAATTTTATCCTTTTTCTGTGTCATTGTTTAGACATGAGTTTATTTTTAAAATAGCAAATATGCATCATAAATCCGAACCATAAATAACATGATGATAAAGTCAGATATCATTCTTTACTTTGGCAACTACTAAAGTAAAAGCTGACCTTTTAAGTGTCGGAACAACAGAATACTTTTAAACAACTTAGGCATTGTTTATATTTAACTTGTGATTGTAGACACTCCTTTTGACAGTCTAAGCTTCATTAACATTTCCAACATAGTGATTGAATGTCTGAATTAAACTGCTTAATGACAAATCACATAAACACGAAATTTACAGATGACATGAAATGATAACACGATGTCCTGACATTAAACATTTTAAGGCAATGGCACCTTTCCTAGTAAAACCCACAGGGGCTTGGTGTCACGATTTCGGTATTTTTGTTTTAAAGATTATTCATTGGTGTTTTTATTACATGCGAGGTTGGTCCTAGTTCATACATATTGATAACTTTGCCTGAAATCCAGTTTTAACAAACTTCAAAAAATTCCAAAATATATAACATTAAAAAACACAAGGGACGAAAGTCGCCATTTTGAAAGTCTACCCCTCGCTTGGAAAAAAAAATCGTGAAATCCTGACACCAAACCCCTGTGGTAAAACCTATTAAATTGGTGTATCATGTAATTTTGTTAATTATGAGCAAATTTGTTTGGTGGACCATATCAGTGGAGTGTCATGCTCGTATTTCTTTTAATCCAAACATATTTTATGCCTGGCGAAAAATGCATAGGTTCAGAACAATTTCTATATCAAAAACCATGGATTTTCGATACCATCTGGTGTATTAAAAGTTTCCACCTCATTTTGCTTTTGATCGAAAATATTAGTGAAACCATAGACAGATTTTTAAACTTGATTAATTAGAAAATGATTTTTCTTTCAAAATATTTAAATGTAAGAGTTTGTGAGTCACCTGGTCTTGTTTAAAAATAGAACAAGAGGCTGGCAAACATCAACACTAAAAATATATCCAAATTTTTTAGCAGAGGTGATGACAACTTGAAATATATAAATATTTTGTATTAGGTTCAGAGGAAATTCAGACTAGTTTTGGTAAGGTTAGAGTCCAAGTTTGGCAGCTGCAATTTTTCACTTTCATGTCACATTTGTAATCATAAGCACTGACATACCTTATACACTAAGATCAGTCACAAGTAAAATTCAAACCTTGTCACTAAGCAGGAATGTGATCTCTGACCATAAACTTTTAGCCACTTTGCTAATGAGGCTTTAAATTAAGTTAATGACTTACCAATACTGTAGTTATAATTGTTAACATTATTAGGTGTACTTCACTTAAAATAAAAAATTGTGATTGCTGAAGTTAGTCCTGATATTTACTGTTGCTAAATGATACCAGTAATAGTCATTTCTTTGGAATCTTAAGTAATGAATTGAATATTTTTTAAGCTTGATATTTAATTAATTAATAAATTTACCTTTCTTTTGTTTCAGTATAGTCACTGTAATAAACATCTGAATAGTACAGTAATGGAACTAAATTTAACACTTCAAGATTTGCAATATCTAACGGAGACCATAAGTAGCCCATTTTTCACTAATACTGGATCACAAAATATGTTTGGACAACAGCAGAGTTCATCTTCCTTTGGCCAATCATTTGGTCAGCAGAATACAGGCTTTGGACAAACTCAGCAACCTTCATTTGGTGCAACTGTCTTTGGTCAGCAACAAGGACCAACATTTAGTCAGTCAACTACAAATGTACAAACACAAAATCTTGGTGGATTTGGGCAAACCAACCAGGGAGCAACATTTGGTCAACAAGGGCCATTGTTTGGACAGACAGCACAACCTGCACAAGGGTCATTGTTTGGACAAACAACACAGACTGGTCAACAAGGTTCAGTATTTGGACAGACAACACAACTTGCACAACAAGGTTCATTGTTTGGACAAACAGCACAGATTGGTCAACAAGGTTCAGTATTTGGACAGACAACTCAACCTTCACAACAGGGATCATTGTTTGGACAAACAACACAGACTGGTCAACAAGGTTCAGTATTTGGACAGACAACACAATCTGCACAACAAGGATCATTGTTTGGACAAACAACACAATCTGGACAAGGGGCTTTGTTTGGACAAACAGCACAATCTGGACAAGTTGCAACAGGTTTTGTACAGACTCAGTCATCTGGACAACAAAGTACAGGTTTTGGACAACCAACACAGACTGGACAACAAGCTACCGGTTTTGGACAGTTAGGTCAGAGTAGCCAACAAAATTCACCTTTTAGTCAAAGTGTACAACAAGGATCTGGGTTTGGTCAGTCCTGTTGGATTTGGTCAAGAGAAAGCAGGTCTATTTGGTCAGAAAAGTCAAGAGAACACTTCATTTGAAAAAGAGGGTAGTGGCTCAGTTTTTGGTCAGACAGCACCATTTGGTCAGACTCAGAATTCTGGTTTTAGTAGTACAACTGGTTTTGGAGGTACAATCAGTTATCTGTAACTTACATTCATAACAACAAGTGAAATATAATAATAATAATAATAATAATAATAATAATAATAATAATCAATAATATTTAATGATAAAAATATTAATTTCAAAATTTAAATTTAATGAATTGAAATGCTTTTTAGAATAAGAAAATCTGTGATTTGAAAATAAAAGGATTTTTGAAGTGATTTTCAGAAAATTTGTCCTTTGCTGACACAAAACTGCATTCATTTTCCATACATATATTTCCAGTTATCCTATATTTGTTATATACTGTTGCTGTATTTTATAGCTGTTGGATCTACAGTCACAGGATTTACAGGTTCTTCTACTAGTGGTTCTTTATTCAGTGGATCATCACTAAGTGGACCTGGAGGACAGACAACTAAAACCACACATACATTTGGTGGGACAGGTTGTATATTTTATCATATTGGTAACAAAAAAAACTTATCATTATTGAACTAAAATCTCTGTGATTTAACTGTGCTTATTACTTTGTAACAGTCAAGATAATGGTCTGATATCCAATATTACCAAAACACATTTAAATTTATGAACAAATTTCTGATTTAATTACCGGTAACAGTAATAATACCTCAATCATGGTCAAGATTATGGTATATTTCTTAAATAGATGATTGGTCAGATACTTTCAGTATTTGAAGGCATTGGTTTGTATGGGTTCTTTATTCTTTCTATAACCATGATATTAGATTATAAGGTGTCAGTGTTTTAAAAGATCACATTTGAAAGAACCATGAATTTATTTCTTTAAGCCATTTTTTTTGTATGATGAAAATCAGTAATGAAACAAATTGTCAAATCTTGAATTGTTAAAACATAGATAAGGCATTTATTGATGTTTTTTTTTTTTGAGACATTAAGAGTCCATTATCATTTTTTCTGCAATAGAAATTAAGACATATTCACTCACCTTGGTTGTGAGGTAGGTACCAAGTAAGTTAACTGTTCACACTCCTTCAGCTGTTTCAGCTTTTTGGCTGGAAACTTCACTCAGTAGCTAGATGTTCAGAGAATGATTTTTAGTACCTATGCAACTTTAATCATTAACACATTTTTGATGGAATTAAAAAATTAAATTTTATTATACTAGGCGGTTCCTCCATTGTAAGTGGTAGCAGTAGTGGCATATTTAGTGATGCAACCAAAACAATGAGTTCTGGATTCACCAACACTACAACAGCCACAACTGATAGTGTATTTGGTGCAACTAAATCAACCAACAGTTCTTTATTTGGCACAGCTGTAACAAAAACCAATTTTGGTGGTACACAAAGCACATCAGATGGCAGCACTAGTTCCTTTGTAATTTCTTCACACACCAGTAACCTTGCTAAAGAACTACATCCTCCCAGTACAAAATTAATCACACACAAAGAAAACACTGTCCTGAGTACTTCAGCATTTGGAGGTATATGTTATATATTTATTGCAAACCAAGTGAGAGTTGGGTGGGCCAGAAATCTATGCAGAGATACCAAACATTATGAATTAGCCATAAACATGTTTTACCCAAAATTAAGGCAATATCTTATATGTGAAATTATGGCAAAAAAAAAAACAAAAAAAAAAAAACAAAAAAACTGAATATTTCATTTTTAAATGAGGTCAAATCCTGCGGTATTATTTTTAATACAAGTTTATGTGGTTTGTGAGTGTGCAAGTGTTTCTCATCTGCATTATGTTAATGGGAACTTATGGCAATCTTTAAAGTGTTAGTACACTTGCTTGGAATGTCACAGATAAACATATTGGACCATTCTGTCCATTAAACTGGTACCGATCCAACCATGAATGGCTTTCAACAAGGAAAAACCTTTTTAACTTGCAATTGACCATGGTCGTACCAACAGCTGAAAGATATCTTGCGTTTGAAGGCCAACACTCTGACCACATGGACAAAGCACCTCCCTTGAATTAAGTTTAAGTATTATAAATGCCATAATCTCATTCTGTTATAGGTAATAAAGTATTTGGTGCAAGTGGGGGATTTGGAATAAAAAAAGAATCAGCTACCTCATCTGAAAGTGCAGGACAAGGTTTTGATGAGGTAACAGTAAAACAGGAGCGATCAACATCTGATCAACCAGCAGAAAAAAGAACAGGATTATTTGGTAAAGGAACCTCCTCAAGAGAAACAAAGACTAATACTGGGTTGTTTGGTAAAGCCATACATTCTGTAAAACAGGAAAACACTACAAATTCAGCAGCAGGTCTGTTTGGAAAATCTGATGTCAAGAAAGGTAAAAACTCGTCAGAAAAATTTAGAAATAATTTTAAGTCAATTTGATTACAGTAAAACCTGTGTATGAAAACCACACATGCTATGTAAGAAATATAGACTTATAAACAGGTTGGTCTTTATATAAGGCTTCTTTTTGGTTAAAATTTTAAGTAAACTGACCTTTAACACTGATAATAATGGACAGTACATGTAGGTCTTTAGATGAGAGGGATGTTCTATCTGGTTTACTCTCCACATGTAATGGTATATCTATGAATTTGATTTAATTTCAAGATGATTGTTGTCTGTCCTGAGCTTAAGCCCTTGTAAATCAAATAATGTACAGCAGTGATTTTGCTATGGTTTTTAAAAACTACCTTCCACCTTTCGGATTGGGAAAATTTGGACCCTTTTTATGCCACATATTACGCTCAGAATTTTGAAATTCATTGCAAAGATTTTATTTTGTGACAATATCTATCATTTTTTGTCTGTTAGAACAGTTTTGGATAACTGGATTTAACTTAAACTATTTAATTGTGTGTCACTGTTGCCTTTTTGGGAATTTTAGTTGTCAAATTGGGAAATTTTAGTCTTATTTCCCAAGGGGAAACTACCTTTATTCGGTAGTAATTTTAGGCAAACAAAACCACTGTACAGCAACAGGATCCACTTTAATACTATGTAATCATGACTGATATTTTTCTTGTAAAAAAATATATATTAAGTTATGGTACTTTGTATCATGACATTCCTGGGTTTTAACCATAAAATCATGAATTATAGAATGCATTGTAATTTAAGAAAACTACATGTGTGTATGAATGAAGCTTTGCGTTGTGTGAACAGCACTTTGCCAAAGGTATTTTATCATGCTTTTGTGTTCAGATACTTTAGAAAAAAATATTATTCTGCATAAAGCCGTAAATCTTTCGCAAATATTGATCCATAATCCAGATAATAGTTAATAAGTAAACAAGGGATACATAGGAAAATTTTAAAAGAATTGTGCCATTGAATAACTGGTCAGAAAATCAATCTGATATATTATTACAGAACCAGAGACTAGCACTAGTAGTTCCAGAAAATCCTTATTTGGTCGGTTGGGAGATAAGCCTGGTGAGTCGGACAAGAGACCAGTAAAAAGAAGATCAAGTAAGTTTGAAGCCACATATTCACAATCATTCCTGATTTTTGATGCATTTAAATTTGCAAATTTTACATCAAAAACAGTTTACAAGGTATTCGGGAATTTTAATATGTCATTTTAAATATCACTGTTCTAGTTCTGTCAGAAATATTCATTTGTAATATAATACCAACACTATTTCTAATTTCAGAGTCACACTAAATTAAGACTTCCCTTCCACTACAAAATATGAACGATTAAGCCATGTTGTTGATACCATCACTGTCATATACATGTATGTTTTTATGACCTTGTTATACATCTTCTTGAGACCCGAGTCCTGTTTCAGACGTTGAATGTACACTTTCACTTTGGTTTCAAGCCCTTCAGAATGATTGTTCATGCAAGCTCACAAGAGCAACCACTATCACTTTTATAAGGTTTTTCGCCTTAGATTCAAGATGCTGTCCTTTGGACAAAGTTTATAAGAAGTGTTTTAATAAATTCCGAAACCAACATGCATTTCAATTGATATTTCAGTGCAAGTGTATGGTATCTTTCTAGAAGGGATTTGAATGATAGAATTAGTTAAAATGTGTATACAGATGATACAGATGCCTGATTTAATTCATATTTTGACATTTTCTCCAGTCAATTGTACCCGTCCAAATTAAATGGAGATTATTTTTAAAGCATTTGGATGATTATGATGACTTGGATTCAATGTAATTGCTGATGATCATTCAATAAACATAAAAATTGTATGCGCGAACAAGGTAAAAAGCAACCAGTCTCTTTAACAGACCTAGGATTTAGGATAATTCTACGAATTTACTGTGTGGTAGAGTTGACAATGTAAGTATCTTATTGCTCTTTTGAAATTTCTATTGAAAATTTCAAAACATTTTGACTTGTGTTCCAGGTGATGAGGTTAAAGGTAGAGTGTTATTTGGTAAAGTACAAGCTACAGACAAACCTGCTGAAATTAAAAAAACAAGCCGACACCCAAGTGATGAGAGCAATGCAGGTATATCTTTGTTTGATACACTTTAGAAAAATTATTAAACCTGTTTTCTTGCCATAAAAGATCTATTTAGATCTCTTTACAATAGATCTATAGGATTAAAAATTCTTCACTAAAAATTCCAAAAGAATTCAAATCTCTCTACAAAAATATCTTTAGAATTTAGATTTTTGTAAAATAGATTTCTATAGAGATTAAATCTCTTCATGAAATACTTCTTAGAATTTAATATCACTTTAAAAAAAGATTTGTTTTCAATATAATGAAGATAAATCTAAATCAACTTCACAAAAGATATATGAAATATAGATTTCTTCAAAAAGATTTCTCTTCAAATTAACTTAAATAAGCCCCCAAAACTCTCAAAACCCTAAGATGTAACATTTAGAGGGCTGTACTAAGGCATTGTTAGTTAAAGATCCTGACAAAATACTGTTACATGTGAATTTATATAATGTATAACTTAATCATGTTGATCAGCGAACCACATGATGTGGATAAATTTTTTCACATTGACATGATAATATATTGTTCATTATGTTTTCTGTTGAATGTTTTTATAACCATTACATACATTATACTCTTCGGAGTTTGTGTGTTTCATACATAAAGCATTCAAAATGCACAGCTTTTAGAGTGTAACCCTCTATGTCTGAGGATGGTACCAAATTTATCTTGTCAGTAAAAATGTCTTACTCAAGATAAAGAATAATTTTTGTATTTTTTGTAGATGAACCAAAGTCCAAACGTACAGCATACAGAAGGTTATCCTCTGTGTCTGACGATGCTACCAGGATAGCTCTTGTTTGTAAAAATGTACCAGTCAAAATTAACAATGCTTTCCAACTTAAGAAACATTTCTCAAAGTTTGGGGAAGTTGCCAAAGTTTTTCCAAATCCAAACAAGCAGTCAGCTAATATTCATTTTAAAAATCATGTAAGTATAAATGTTTGAATAATTATTTATTCAAAATATTATGCAAGTTTGTTAAGGTTTATTATCTCTGACAGACACATATAAAAAATAGACAACCCAGACAAATTTACTTTGTAAAGAGTTATCTATCTTTCAGTCTATTATTTTGAATTTGGATTTTTTTATGTCAGTTTTGTAAAAAATAGACAACCCAGACAAATTTTCTTTGTAAAGAGTTATCTATCTTTCAGTCTATTATTTTGAATTTTGAATTTTTTATGTCAGTTATTTAAAAATAGTCATTTGAAGATTTTTGGGTCCATTTATTTCAAATAAAAGTAAGTATATTAAAAAAAATATTGATAATGTTTTTAAAAGTTTAATTTTCATGTTTTGTTACTGTAAATTTACCAAAAATAAAATGAACTGTGAAAATTTTTTGATTTACTGTACAGCAAATTGAATAAAAATTAATAAATGTCCATAATGTAGAAATGTAATAATGATATATATGTTCAGTTGAAAATCATGTATCTAGGTTAGGTGCATTATAAAGTCTTATGATTCTTTATAATTTTACCAAAAATTTATTAGCAGTGAAAGTTAAATTGAAACACTCTCTAAGAGGATTGTAACTCCAGTAGGCATGTATTCTATGTTAGAATTACATCTGTTCTGTAGTTAGACTGATAATACAATAAGATGTATCTGTCATGTTTGATAATACCATCTTTGAAATGCATGTACAACTTACATAGTCATGTTTGAAAATGCAATAACAAATATATATTTGTTTAGTCATATTTCTTATTTGGTTTTTTAGGCAGCAGCTGCTGAAGCAAAGAGAAGAGGATCATTTATTGGTTCAGGTTTGCCTACGATGACCATTTTCTGGAGTAGTTATTCACCAAGGTCAGCAGTGTCAAGTAGAACACATTCAGAAGAAGAAATCTCATCCCAAACTGGCACCAAAAGAAAATCTGATGGTAAAAAGTTTACTGTACAGGTTTATTTGAATAAGATACTTCCAGTTATGTGTGGCTCGTATAAGTAATTTGAATTTGTTTTGTTTACTCTTTTTTCAGTACCACTGCTGTAGCTCAGTTGGTAGAGTGCTTTGCTCCATAAGTGGGAGGTTGTGGTTTTGAACCCTGAGCAAGTCTGACCCATGACTTGAAAGTGGGTAGTGGCTGTTCTTTTGAACGAAATGAAAATCACAGTTCTATGGGACGGCAACTTAGAATAAACAAGGTCCCGTGTCATGGCAGGTGTGGCACAATAAAGATAAACAACCCTGCTTTATAATGCCATTAGCACAATGCACAGGCAAAATTTCTGTGACTTCACCTGAAGCTGGCAATGTCTGGATATATTCTTGACTGGGACGTTAAAACACCATTACTCATCGCAACTCTTTCTTTCAGTTGGAATGGGATGGGGATATTTACTTATATCTAGTTGAAGTTATAGTTATCTTTACCCAAACACTGTTTTATCAGTAATGTGCTGCTTGAAAACTTTTTGTTATTTTAAATCCAGTTGTCTGTTTGTAATGCTGAAAGTATGGACTTAGTGAAAAAAAGGCAATTAATCAAAGCCAGTCCTGATTATCGTTTTGATAAAAGTTTTCTGATGAACTAGATGGGAAGTTGAATAACATGTACCCTTCTTACATGTATTAAAGCTTTTGTTTTTCTGTTTTCATCCAAACTTTTATTTTATTACCCTACCTCCAATATAATTGATGATAATTTATTTTAAGCTGATTTTATCAATTTTTATTCCAAATCAGGCAGATATGAAATAATACACAATGTTTTGTGAGATAACAAACTAGTTCATTAACATCAAGACATGTTAAGAAGGCATGTAATAGTCATGAACTGTTAACTGAAAGAATCTTGACTTTGATCTAAATAGATTAAGTGACACCATTAATTTGATCGATAGACAGCACGTTATCCGACAAACTATAATCATTATGTCATGTTTTTGAAGACATCTGAAAATAAGAAATTATTTTAAGAAGTACATGTATAAAAATGCTGTTGTAATGGGATTTTAAAAAGTAGCTAAATATTGATAAGGTTTTAAAATAGTTATTATATGAATTTTCTGAGAACACATGATATCATTTGGCTACAATTCTACTAGTCATCCCAATTACACCTTGGGATAAAGACCTTTTTAGCTAATTGTAACCAGAAACCTCATGTAAATATTTACATACTGTACATGTATTTATTGAAAGATGCATCCAAATCTAAGAGTATATATAAATGGGAGAGAAAAGAACTGGATGATGAACTAGCAGCTATGGGTGGTACAAGTGATATTACAAGGGGAAAGTTCAAATCATTATCAAGGCCAAAAGAAGATTATTCTGCAAGACCTTCTTCTCCCGCCAAGCAAGCTGCGCCTGCTTCTCCAGTCAAAGGAACACAAATAGATAAAGGTAAATATTGATGATTATATAGTTTTTGTCGAGCCTGACATCACCATGAGGCGAGACTTAGGTGTTACTTTTTTGTTGTCGTTGGTGGCGGCGGCGTGTCAAAATGTGAAAGGTTTTGTTAAAGTAATTTTTTTCTACTTGTTCAAAAACTAACCAGGTGAGACATATAAATCCATGGAATTCTTGTTTAAAAATTAGAATTTTTTGACTTTCTTTACAAAGTTCAGAAACGCTTTACTCCTAAAAAATGTTACAATCAATTTTAAAGATTTTAGATAAAGTATTTTGATGGAGCCTCTTTGGTTTTCTTGACTATAAATACAGGAAAGCATTATATTATTCTTCTTTTCGGGAAGCTCTTAGTATTAAAGTTATTGTATACTTACATATTCATGTATGTTCTTTACTTTCTAGATTTTTGCTGCGACTTTCCCCCTTATAATCAACAGTGCATTAAAGCTTTATAATGTTATTTACATGTATTTGTTATTTAATTGTAGAAGGTGTAAAATCTTTACTAAGCTCAGTGGCCAAGAATTCGGCACAGAAATTACAGATTTTAACTGTCAGAGACAGAGTGATAAGACAAGGTATAAATATATTAGTTTTGTGTAACAGATATACACAACCTGTAGGTGTTAAAATTCAACAAAACTCTCAAGCATTGATTACAAAATTCTTGAGCATTGATCACAAAATTCTCGAGCATTGATCAATACATTTGACATGATTATGAACACATATAGATTGGTTATCTGATTTTAACCTTTAAGTTTGTCAGTTCAGTGAACTGGCTAAAGGACTGTAACTTCACCAAAATAAAAAAAGAAAAAAATATTGGTTTTACATGTACTTGATAATTTGGCAGTGTTTTTTCAACAAAGAATAGTCCATATTATATATTCATGTACATGTATATACAGGTTATATATATGGAGTTTAAACAACATTTAGTCAGTTTTAAATCAATCACTGGATTATACTAAATATGATGTAGTGGTTAGGAAGTCTATTGTTTGTTGAAGTGAGAAATGAAAAAAATTGAGTCAATTAACATATTCTAATTGGTATTGACTTATTTTTGCTTCACTAATTAATGATTTTAATTGTAAATTATAGCTGTATTCAATTCATTGAAATATTTCTGATGTATTTCTGTAATGTTTTTACTATTTCAGGTTTGAAGTCACAGAAGTCCAAATCAATGACATCACAGGCATTCTATGGTACTTGTCCAGATATGTGTCCTGAGAGGGAGAGATATGATAGAGAAGAAAAAAGACGACTTCATGTTTACGAAATTATACCAGGAACAGATGTGGTAAGAGAATTTTTCATCCAACTTACAATTCATTTCATTATTTATGTTGTGAAAAAGGTATCTAAAACAAGGTTTGGACAGATACGGTAAAATCTGTGTTTAAAGATCAACAATGAAAAAAAAATATGGATTTTATAGACAGGTGTTCTTTACATAGAGGTTTTTATAGCATGATTTAATATATGTATTTTTTTCATTGTGACAAAGGTAACATTTTATGCAATACAATGGTAAGACACAAAAACCTTTATGTTTAGAAATTTTGAAAACTTGAAAGACGTTAGTGTGATTGTGATTGATTAAAAAGCAATTGACAGCAATTTTTGTCTCACCAAATATATATATATATATATATATATATATAGAAAGACAACCAAAACTTAGCTTTTAATCATACTTCCCATGACCATCCAAATTCAGGAATTTTAGATAACAATTTTCCAGTTTTCTTGTCCATATTGTACTTGTTTTTTCAGCTCCATATTGCTTTTTCCTGATATCCATAAATCTCTTGTTTTTAACAATTTTAATTTGAAAACATGATCAACATGATAATATACCTTTTTATCACTATATATATGTCTAAACCATTTCCTGACATTAACCATGATGCTTTGAATTCATTTATAACTTTATGTGCTTACTAAGGGCTTTAGGTGCCATGTGGTCTAAAGAGCATGCTTGATACAGGGCCCCTCACCACCCAGGTTGGTATCCCTTCCAGGCAGATCCTACTGTGAAAAAATATCAGTTTACTTCTTTGAAAGTCATTGGTTCTCACATAGCAGACTATGGCTCTAGAAGTTACAACTTTGATTTAAGTGAAAATTCTTAGCTGGGGTGAAAACACGATTACACCACTTGACTCTGTAATCTTAGTTTTTATTTGTAATAAATTAGCTCTTTACAGGTTAGGCCAAAAATAGTACTTGTCAAAAATGTGATTTTCAGTATTGAATTTCCTTCATAATTATTAATCTATCTTTATATATGTTGGACAAAGATGGATCACATTACAAGGCGTTTAGCGCTTACTTGAAAATTTTTATATTTCTATGTTATATTTTCAGGGTGGACAGAATCCATCAGTTGATCACACCAGAGCTGTAAAAGAGTACAGCAGAGCCTCAGCTGATCAGGTCAGTCATTGTGTTGGTTTGTTAACAACTGATCAAACAATAATTAGAATGATATATGTTTTTATATAACCATGAGGACTGTTCTCTTGGCTCATGGTTGTCAGTTTTATTATAAATCTATTAACTCCTAGCTGTTGATTTTCCTTGTTTATATGTGACAACTCTATCAAGATCTTATGTTTTAAACTAAGGCCAGTAAGGCTTACATGTTAGAGATAGACTTTAACTTTGTATAACTTTCCATAATTATTGTATAATAAATAAATACACCAGTCAGTTTTTTACGAGCCTGGCATTGCCATAAGGCAAGACTTAGGTGTTACTTTTTTGGTGTTGGCGGCGGCAGTGGCAAAAGCATGTCAAAATGTGAAAGTTTATGTTAAATTAATGTATTTTCTACTTGATCAAAAACTAACCAGGCGAGACATTTAATTCTGGGGAATTCTTGTGTATTCTATTTTTGGTATAGTAATCTTGACGATGATATTTTAGGAAGAGCCATTACCTCATGAATTACGTCCAATACCTGTGTTAGAGATGACCATGAATTATTTACTGAGTGAGATAGCAGACAGAGGACAAGATGGATCATGGGGAGAATGGTATGATTTTCTGTGGGATAGAACTAGAGGACTTAGAAAGGTATAATATGATTGGCAATTTATTCAGTTAATCTCAGAGTCAAAATTAAAAAAAAATTATCTAAAATCTTGCATGCAGGAGTATGGTTTAGTTTGATTTGTGAAAAAATTGAGCGTCATTAACTAGCATACTGCTGTCTGCTTGATTGATGGTTTCCAGATGATAACTTTAGTGATTTTTATGGTTATCTAAGTATCTTAATCAAATACAATGCTTTACAAAGATTATAAAATTGATAATGATGCTGAAATCTGGCAATAGTACCTATTTCGTGAATCCTTTACTATTGATAACTACCAAACAAAGCAGGTAACACTTCCATGTCAGATGTCATCACACACTCTTTTTTTAGCTCACCTTGAGCTTATCTTATACTCTGGCATGTGTGAATGGTAATGAATATCATAAACTGTATGTCAAATATGCCAGTGGTTAACCTTAAATTAGAACAACATCCTATCATGTGGGGAGTATTTTACTCTCAGTTGCTTCAGATCATTGAAATCAGGATAATCTGTGGCCTGATGAGTTTACATGTTAGAGGTAGACTTTAATTGACAAATTGTGCAAGCAAGCCCCATTGTCATTCTGGCTTGCAACTGTTTAACTCTTAATAAACCCTATTTTTTCCATTTTTAGGACATTACCCAACAACAACTGTGTAGTAAGGAAGCTGTACAGATTTTGGAGAAATGTGTACGATTTCACATCTTCTGTGCTGAGAGATTATGTGAAGAAGACATGCACAATTTTGATGCAAAAATAAATAATGAAAATATGACAAAATGTTTACAAACTCTCAAAGAGTTTTACGATGACTTAGAAAAGAAACAAAATATTTTTTGTGAAAATGAAGCTGAAATGCGGTCTTACATGATTTTAATGAATCTAAATGAAGGTGATATTTTGAGGTATGTGTATCCATTGTTGACATTTGTAGCATTGATTGGCAGGTTTTATAGAAATGCTCATTCTTATTTTTTCTAAAACTTTGTTAGTTTCAATATGGTTCACTAGCCTACTATATATACACGTATGTTACTCAGTAATGTTAAAATGGAACCATTATTCCCAATGTAGTAACTTTATTTCAACACATTCCCCCCAAAAAACTATCATTTTAACAGGAAAATTTAATTATTTATTTATTTATTTATTTATTAAACACTTTGCAGATAAAGAGTACAAAATTCAGGCACTCCAGTTTACTCCCTCCTCATCACAGACCTCCTCAAAACTTGACTGGGACATACATGTAAATCGTCAACACTCCATTCCATTCTTTTGCTGCTCAGGAAAAAGCTATTTTTACATCATTTGTAAACAGGATATATATATTTAAAATAATCAATGTTTTGCTTTTACAATTTAACTTGTACAATAAAAGAGTTAATTGTAGGTTATAGCTTGTGTAGTTAATTCAGAATAACTTAAAATTCCATTTTTTCGTATTTTTGTCTTGCAGAGAAACACAAGGTCTCCGTAGAGAAGTAAGAAACACTCCTTACATTAATTTTGCTTTACAAGTTTACTCAAATTTGAACAGTAACAACTATGTCAGATTTTTCCGACTGGTGAAAAATGGATCATTTTTACACGCTTGTATAATGCACAGATACTTCACTCAAGTTAGAAGCAAAGCCTTGGTGTCACTTCTAAAGTCTTACAGAAAAGGAGTACAGGTATGACGGCTTGTTCTCTTGTAATCAAAGTTACCTTATTATACTGGGTATTTTTTCCCCTTTTTTATGCCTGTGTAACAGGAGGTATTATAGTATGAAGTTGTCCATCAATCTGCTTGTTCATCCACCTGTCCGTACTTCAACTTTTATTATGTCCAATCCATATCTTTTGACTTGTTGAGGATATCAAGATGAAACTTATACTAAACATGTATTTTGGGAATGCGGTGGGTTTTGTATGTAATTTAGGTCCGAGTATTGAAGGTCAAGGTCACAGGTTGAATTAAAAGGTCAAAGAAGGACATAATGTAGAAAATGCAAGAACTTTTTAAAATTTAATTTTAGTCCTTGCAAATTTGGTATGGATTTACAACTAGTGGCAATGTTTTAACATATACATGTAAAACAGGTTTTTGTGTTTCAATTTGTTGCAGAATTGGAGCTATGCTTCTCTGTATCTAGTTTCTGATATCTTGTGTTTCATTTTCTTGTGGGTGCAACTTGTCTCACTGTTTTAGACTGATTGTTTAGAAATTTGGCATGTGCTATTTGAATCATATGAAGATGAGCATATCATAAAGTGAAAATTTTACATGAAATTTTACAGAAGTCATAGCCTTTTGAGTGCCGAAAAGTGACATAATGTAGAAAATGCAAGAACTTTTTTTATTTGTCATTTCATTCCTTTCAAATTTGGTATGGCTGTACAACAAGTAACAATGTTTAACATATAAAACCAGGTTTTTTGTTTTGCCTTTCAACTTTCCACAAAATTGTAGTTATGGTTCTGTGCAACCGGTTTCTTGTATCTTGTGTTCAATTTCTTGTGGGTGCAACTAGTCCCACGATTTGTGCAGGCAGGCTTTTTTGGTGGTCTTCTGACAAATCTTGAATCTCCCCAATAATTGACATTTCCAATAGCATTTTTCCTCCTTTTATTGTTCTTGTTTACATTATAGACCTTGATGTATATTGTCCTGTTCAGCGGTGCTCTTGTTAAGTTTTGTAATCAGTGGTCCCGATATGTCTTGTTTTCTTGTCTTGTTTGGCTGTTTATCTTATTTTAAAACTTGTGTTGTGCTCTTACATATGGCTGTGCTGGCCGTTGTTTCCTCTGTAATAAAAAAAGTATATAATGAAACTCAACACAAAAACTTAATGAAGATTGAATCTACATTACATTACATTAAATGTGGTGTAATTATTTGTATAAATTAACTTCATTTTTAGACCAAGTTTAAGGATATAGTCCAGCCTTAATTAAATTGAGGAATATGTATATACATGTTTGTACCTATGAAGCATTTTCCAGTATTCAGGAAAACCCTTATAAAATCTTATCACCTACAGTACTGTATTCAATGAGTTTTATTATAGGGCAGATTAAATAGCCACATTTCCAGAAATTCATCACATGAAAGTACATGAATAATGATTTATATATTTATTGTAGTATCCATTAGAAGATTTGATCAGGACATTAGGATTTGAGAATGCTTTCCAAGCAGGAACTTTCTGTCAACATTATGGCCTTGCTGTAAATGAAGACTGTGTTATATTGGATAGGTCATCATATATAGAGCCAGAGGCATCATGGACTACATTCCGAGCTCAACAACTGATTGAAGCAAAGAGAATTTTATCTGTTGGAGAGGTATGATGATCTATTGATTTACGAATCATACAAAAGCATTTCTAAATGTTCCTGTCAACGAAGGGCATTAATTACTTTATAGGAATCACACTGTTCACCCATTCATCTATCTGTCTCTCTGTCCATTCAAAAAGTGTATCAGGTCCATTATTTCCATTACTTCCACAACTTTAGATGGATTTTTATTACCGGGTAAACATGTTTCAAGTTTATATATGTGCCAACATAAGAACATATCAAGTATGTCTGTAAATCTAAAGTCAAGGTCAAATCTTAGAGTTTGCCTCTGTAAGGTACGTTAGGGATGTGGAGGTATTTGTCTCTAGTTACACCAAATATCTGCAAAACCTTGTTCATATACTTCTGTAAAAATAACTTGGCTGTCTTATTTTTCCTTTTTGAAATAAAATGCATCACTCTTGAATGGTAGAAAGTAGTCCTATGTTTCCACTTTTAAGTGGTGAATATTGCAATGTAACCTAGCAATGTTGAGTGGCTTGTGATTTAAAATTGATCAATATAGCTCAAGAACATTAATGAGATATAATAAAAGAAACTGTTGAATTTGAATCTGTATGATTAGCTACAACATCGCTATTTAAAGATTGACTTGACAGCCATTGATATTTTTTTTCTCACATATATATTTATATTCGCAGACTATTAATGGTGCAAGTCTACAACCATGGAAGAGTCATGGACCATCATCTAGCTTCGATTCTAATGGACGATTCATTGCTCAGATAGATACTAGTTGTAAGTTTTTTTAATACTACATTAAATTGTGATTTAGAGTATGTTTTTTAAGCTCACCTGTTAAAAATGCGAAGAGCAATATTTTTTGTTGTACTCATGTCTAAGACAACCTCTTTATGATGCAGTGATTACTGCAGATATGTGGCTACTTTTTAGCTTTTCTGCACATAGTGTAAAAATTGTTAGAATGATACATCCATATAGCCAAACTAGCTATCTGATGACATTTGTCACCCCCTGGTCTGTTTTTGAAATATAAATGTACGTCCCTTTCAAAAATGAGCCCTCGTTTAACAGGTACAGTAACTGAATTACATTTTGTGAAGTATACTTAAAGGGAACTTATAAATGGAAAGGGGTAGATAAAGTGTTGAAAGTCTGGAACTACTTAGTTTGCAGCATTAAAGGAGGCATGTTATTTCCTGTCTCCATTTGTCTTGAAACAAAATTCTGGCTTTATGTATAAATGGAAAGGTACTGCAAAGTTACATGAACTACAAATGGTTGTATCTGTTAAAAAGTGATCAGGGTCTAATAAAGTCTTAATACTCTTTTTGGAAACATGGTCACTGTTATTTATTTTTTATTTTTTACAGATGAAATTGATCAGCCAGTTCCTTCAACTTCCCAACAGCCTACTCGTGAACCTGTCAGTCAAAAAGATGTAGCAAATATCAGTACTGAGCCAGTTGAACCACCATTACCTGTCAAACAGCAGATTAAATACAACAATGAGGTAAGGTTTCCCCTTTCTCACTTTTTCTCTCTCTTCATGTCCATAATCAATAGTCTTTTTTTTTAGCTCACCTGACCAAAGGTCATGTGAGCTTATGGCATGGCGCGGCGTGTGTATGTGCGTGTGTGTGTGCGTGCGTGCGTGTTTGCGTCGTTAACACCTATTTTCGGTTTCTCCTCCAAAACTGCTGGACAGATTTCAATGATACTTGGTCAGAAGCATATATGGGCCGGTGCAATTCAGATTTGTTCATGGTGTTGCCATGGCTACCAAAACTAGGTCAAGGTGACCTAGGTGTCCAAAAATCTTAAAAATCTTCTTCTCCGAAACCGATGATGGGAGAAAAAATCTGATGTGATATTTGGATTCTCTAGGGTCTTAAGCTTATAGTTTGTTCATTTCGTGAAATTTGGTTGAAAAATGGGTTACGCGTTTTTGCGTTTAATTTAAAAAATTTTTAAAAATGGCTACAAATTGTTATAACTTGACTATTTGAACAGATAATGACATGGGGTCTTCAGTTTTGACTTTTTCTTGAAATGACCTTTAAAATAGGGTCAAGGTCACAAATCAAGGTCATGACCTAATTTGTGATTTATGCAATTTTAGGATATTTTCTTGCAAATATAAAGAGATATATGAATTCAAAACATTGTTAAAATGTTCCCCCTGACAAAATTTAAAAAGGTTCCAAGTTTCGTAACTATATGATAATCCATGTAGGAGTTGTTGCCCCTGAAATGTTATTTTTTGCTTATGAATACTAAAATTGTGCATTAGCTTAAAAACTATTAACTTTTTGTATAGGCATGTATATTAGAATATTGTAGGTATTGCGACAACAATCATTTTGATATATGATTTAAGGTCATATGTTGAACGGTCAAGGTCACAGCTGCAAAAGAAGACTTAAATTGCTAATTATCTTGAAAACTATTAACTTTTTGTATAGGCATGCATATTAGAATATTGTAGGTATTGACATGACGATCATTTTGATATATGGTTCAAGGTCATATGTTGAACGGTCAAGGTCACAGCTGCAAAAGCAGACTTAAATTGCTAATTATCTTGAAAACTATTAACTTTTTGTATAGGCATGTATATTAGAATATTGTAAGGATTGTGACAACAATTATTTTGATATATGATTCAAGGTTATATGTTCAAAGGTCAAGGTTACGGCTGCAAAAGAAGACTCAAAATTGCTAATTATCTTGAAAACTTTTAACTTTTTGTATAGGCATGTATATTAGAATATTGTAGGTATTGACATGTCGATCATTTTAATATATGGTTCAAGGTCATATGTTGAACGGTCAAGGTCACAGCTGCAAAAGCAAACTTAAATTGCTAATTATCTTGAAAACTATTAACTTTTTGTATAGGCATGTATATTAGAATATTGTAGGTATTGTGACAACGATTATTTTGATATATGATTCAAGGTTATATGTTCAAAGGTCAAGGTTACAGCTGCAAAAGAAGACTCAAAATTGCTAATTATCTTGAAAACTATTAACTTTTTGTATAGGCATGTATATTAGAATATTGTAGGTATTGACATGACGATCATTTTGATATATGGTTCAAGGTCATATGTTGAACAGTTAAGGTCACAGCTGCAAAAGAAGACTTAAATTGCTACTTATCTTGAAAACTATTAACTTTTTGTATAGGCATGTATATTCGAAAATTGTAGGTATTGACATAACGATCAGTTTGATATATGATTCAAGGTCATTTGTTCAAAGGTCAAGGTCACAGCTGCAAAAAAAAACTTAAATTGCTAATTATCTTGAAAACTATTAACTTTTTTGTATAGACATATTAGAATATTGTAGGTATTGACATGACCATCATTTTGATATAATATTCAAGGTCATATGTTTAAAGATCAAGGACATAGCCACATAAGTATACTAAAATTGGTTAATGATTTGGAAATTATTCATGCACTACAGTTACTTTATTCATATTAGCTGTTTATTAATGAAATATGACTGAATATTTCTGATTAAGTTTTGTGGGAGTTCTTAACTTGAGTTTCTGTAAAGTTTCTGTACTTGATATATTGTCTATTGCACTTTGCAAACAATTTTGGAAATATCCTCAGGTGAGCGTTAAGGCCCATGGGCCTCTTGTTTTTTTTTTTTTTTAAAAAAAAAACAAAAACAAAAACAAAACAAATTTGTTTAAAATTGTTAAAAAGTTAAAGGATCTTACCTGTCATAAAGAAGATGAATTACAGCAATGAGCCAAAAATTTCAGGTTTTTTTTCTTCCTTATGCAATTAAATAAAAAAGAACAGGGTAGCTTGTATAAACTTGACAATTAACAAATACAAATATATGTATATACATGCATATTTTAGAGAATATTTTCATTTTGAAAAAGATAACACTGCATTTTGTTTGTTTGTCATTTTATACATGTATATCAACATCTGGAACAGTCTTTGGTTTCTGTATAAAGTCTGATACACATTTGGTAAAATAATCAGTGATTTATCAGGTGTCATAACATACAAACACTGATAAACTACATTAAAAACATCAAAAAAAAAAAAAAAAAAAAAAAAAAAAGTTTATGCACTTTAGTATTCCAAAATTCTGAAGCTCAGTCCAGACCATACCATCTGAAATCTGAGTATTTGGTTCTTACATCATTCTCAATTTTTCAAGGAAAGGAATAATAAGAGGAATTTACTATGAGTCTGATGTAGTTTTATGGCATTACTGGCTCATTTATTTATTTGACATTACCAATTGTTGCGACTTTTTAATGCTATATAACTACAGTAAATAATGGATTAAATTTTGATCATCTTGTAAGCTGTTGTCATAGGATGCATGTCCAATTTTAAGGACACTTAAAAATAGTCATAAATTAACTATTTCCAACAATTGTGTTGTTGATTTAGAACATGACCATGTTCAAACTGCTATTTCTGAGCGTGTGACATATTTGTAATATGAACCACTCGGGTAATGTGACCTTACATTTTTGTCTTATTCGTCTTATGTTCACATCACATGGTGGCATTATTTTACCTTATTAACCTATGAAAATCCAAGAAATTCACAAAAGGTATTATAAGATATTTATTACGCCCAATTTTACTCTGATTTACAGATGGTTAAAGAAATTGCTAAAAATTTGTTCTGGGAAGTCATTGATGAACAGGCAAAACAGATTGGTCGAGAAGAGATGAATGAAGTTAATACCACGCTGGATGAAAGTAATAATATCTGTGAACAGATACTTAGTGAAGTTGTCAAGGAGAATGCTAAGTAAGTTAGCTCTTCTTAGGTAACAATACCTTATGGTGATTGGTTGGTTGGTTATAATGTTTAATGTTGCTTCAACAATATTTCAGCTATTTGTGAGTAAAGGAAATTTATCAATCTCTATGGATTAATCTTAGAACAAGTTTATGTATTTGTGAGATGTCGGAGTGTATATCATGGCCTGCTTTGTATTCACATGCATTCAGGGTGACTTTTTGGTAAGGTGATAGCTCACCAAGTCAAAATGTGCAGACAAGTATACCACTCCTCAAGTCCATTAATTTGGTACTGGGTGAACAAGTTAATACTGTGTCCTGTTACCGAATGCCAGACAAGGTAGCAATATCACAGTTATTAAAGTCTTAAGTATGTCCTGACTGGGGTTCAAACACACAACCTCACGCTCTAAGCAGATGCTCTACCACTGAATCACATTACGGTTTTTAGAGAGAATATTATTATGTTCATGTAAATGAATGTTAAGGTGATCCTATATTGGTAAGGGAAGGGAATATAATTATAGAACCGAGTCTCGTGTTGATCCCCCCTACACCCCACAAACGAGCCAAAAATTGAACCCACAGCCTGTCACATAATGCTATTGAATTATGTAAAAATGTTAATGGGAATATCTCTTTATGTTCATTCTTTTAGTTCATTGTCTCAGGCAGTTCATAATGAAGTTATGACTTTACGTAAAAAACAAGAACATGAACAACTGGTAAAACAGGCATCTGTTGTGTTGACTACTGATATTATAGTAGAGGTCGTGAACCAGGAAGTTTTAAATCTCGCTACTGTAGAAGTCAGGTAATATTTTTTTTCTTCTGTTTTTTTTAATGTGGTTAGAACTTTTCTTTGGAATATGATTTGTAAGTGAAGATGAACCAAATTGAATTTTCAGGTTTAAACAAACTGTTTTTGCCAAGATTAAAAGATTTTTAAAAAATGGCAAGACTTTTAATTAAAATCTGCCGGTTTTGAAAAAAAAATTCAAGATTATCTGTTAGTCTTTAATTAAAATGTTCATTAATTTTAACAGTTTATTGAATCAAGGGAGTTATAATTCACAAATATACTGATAAAATTATTGTTATCCCCCTATGGTTAATGAAAAAACTGTTAATTGTTTGTTCTTTTTTCATTATCCTATTAATAAAAGCATGACGTATAAAAGTATTATATTATAATGAAAAATATTATGTTGTAAGTCATGTTCCTTAACTACATGTATTTCTATGGGATTTGCAAACTTACCACCTGATTAATACTTAATAACTTTTTTTGTAGAATTATATGGAAAGCAATTTTATCACCCCACCACAGTTTTGCTTTATTGGTTGAAATTCTTCACAAATCATTTTATCCTGGATTTGTACTTGTAGAATTTCTCATACACATGTTTTATTGTCTATAATTATAGAGAAGCCAAAGCTCAGTTAAAGAAGGAACAAATAGAACGCTGTTCTTTAGAAGTTAGTACAGAGCTGATTGATTCAGTTGTATCAGAATTTGTAGAGTCTATATCAGACAATGTTTATCAGAAAGATGTTGTAGAGAGACTGCAGGAATTAGCTGATATTGAAAAATCAATTCAGTTGAAAATAGCTGGACGTTATCTTCAGTATTGGAAGAAAGAATATCTTGCCAGATGTAAGCTAAAGCGATCTATGTTGTCATTCCCTGCCACTGCATCCAGGGGCACCTGCTCAGAGCAGATACAGGCATTAATACCATGGAGAAAACAGGAGGGTATTGTGAATGGTGGATTCTATGTAAATGAAAGGGCTCAAATAAATGTTGAATCTCCAGTTGCATTGTTAGAAAGATGGCAAGCAACAGAAAAGGCTTTGACAGCCCATGATTTATACAGAAAAATCTGTTACAAAAAAGCATGGCATCCACTGGACATAGGATCTCTGGTGGAAAAACAATTAGTTCAACACAATCATCAAGTTCAAAGACTCAGAGGTAACTTTTATATTATCCTAACCTTTCAAAAAAAAAGAGAAAATTACATTGCATGTTCGATCTGTCAACTTGTGCTTCTGTTCATCCCACTTCCTTCTTTACACATATTCAAGCATCTGATGTAAACATTGCAAAGATGATCTAAGAATCTCAACATGCTCAAATCTACTGTTAGATATTTTTGGTTTTAAAAAAAAGGAGGGAAAAAAGATATTTCGAATTTTTACTGCAAATCAATACGGATACACAAAGTGCCTGAAAAGTAAGTTTTGGATTACCGTTTTAACTGAGTTTTTTATAGTTTACAGTGATTTAGGAACAAGTTATTAACATGTATCAGGTTCACTTTTATTTTTTTAATGCTGAGTTTAATGTTAAAGTAATGTGCATAAATGTTTCAATGTTTTCAGAAAGACTGAAGAAGGGAATTCACGAAATGTTACAGGTCCAACTAAAATGTCTAGCCCTTAACACAGGTGAACATTATCTGTGTTTCCTCAAACATTAATGGACAGAAAGGACGCATTATACTTAAAGAGCATACTTCTCTTTTTCCTTAAGGTTCATCTACAAATAATTACATTTGTCACAATGATAGTTCCCTTGTAAATGTGTATTTTATTTTAGTAGCACACAAAAAGGAGACAGTATACTGGAAGAATATACTGTCCCTTCCTCCTCCAGGCATGGTTACGGATAAACACAGTTGTCACACTGTTACTGCACTAAATAAATGGATAAAGACAAAATTGTCTAAGGGTAAAGCACCTAACACATTAAAGGTATGTTTAGATGTCGTTTTAAATTTTCTATACAATACTAGACCCCTCATCATCCAATGAGCAAATTTTAAGTCAAATTGTATTGAATGATTTTATGTAAATATGTTGTATAATATCAAAACTATTAATGTTTGAATACCTCAATTTTAACTCAAAATTAAATAGATTTCAGTTCCTAGTAAATAAAAAACAGCTTCTACATAACTATAAATAGTTTTAATGAACTAATTTTACTGTAAAAATATTAATTGTTATTTACATGGTAGCTACACTGGTATTACGTGTTACATAGTTTGTTATAAATAATGAGTTGAGTTGAGTAATGATGTTTAACATCCCAGTCAAGAATATTTCACTTATATCGAGATGTCGCCAGCTATAGGCGAAAGTGCAGAAATTTTGCCTGTGGCATTATACAGCAGGGTTCTTTATCGTGCCATGCCTGCCATGACACGGGACCTCATTTATTTTTCATTCCCATCCGAAAGAACCATGACTTTCATTTCATAATGCCGAGTGCTTGGTGAAAGAACAGTCACTACCCACTTTCAAGTCTTGGGTCAGACCCGGTCGGGGTTCAAACCCACGACCTTCCACTTACAGAGAGAGCACTCTACCAACTGAGCTACCGCAGTGGCGTTATAAATAATGTATTAAAGCAGTAACTTAAAAAGTACTATGCCCCTCCTTGATTTTCATACAATATCTCAATAATGTCTTGGCTATGCCAATTTTACATTTGACAAATTCACAAATGAAAAATCCTCTTTACTTGGTAAAACACAATACTTGTCATCTGATTTGTAAAGCAGTTGATGATATACATAGAACAGGATATTGAAAATATTGTCCAATGTCCAGACAAGACTTGTAATTGCTACAAGCTGAAGTTTGTGTTATTTCATTTGGTAGGGAGATTTATTAAGTTTATACAACACTGACATATACGACAAGAGCAGACACCTAGATATAAATCTTGCTGTGTGTGTACGAGCTGTTGAAGGGATTCTAGGGACAGATGATAATGAATACTTAGATGAATTCCTATCATTACTGGGGACAACTGGTATCATATTGGTCTTGCCACCTGTTGGTACATTAAATGAAGCAAAGGTAAGTGAATTTAGAGCCTTTGAAATGTGAAAAAGCATAAAAATATTATAGCTGATCTTGGCATTTATTTTGTTTAAGCTTTAGATTTTGAAAAGGTGACTTTTATACTACAATGTAAATTAAAGTAGTAGAGTCAAGATACCTTCAGTTCAGGAATGTTTGAAGAAACATGAGTGCCTTGAGCAAACAACCAACCTTTGACAGGCATTTATAAAATTTCTTGTATTAAGATCTGTCATGATTTGGATTTGAACCTAGAAGGTGAGAGGTGTTCAGATCAGAAGTGTGCCATTTTGACCACTTAATCCCCAGGGCTCCTACATTATTAATGAGAAAAGCAGGAAAAATACTTAGCTATTGACAAAGTGGTGTATGCTAAAATTTAAAACTTTTATAACGAAAGCAACAACATGGTCTCTTAAAAAGCTCAATAATAGAGAGAAAGAGAGCTTGAAGATGTTACGATAAACATATAAATAGACATTTTTAAAGAAAAATATTGTTGCAGTTTAAATTACTAGAATTTTGACATGCAAAAAAGATTAAATTATTCTGGCATAAGACTTTATTATTCATTGTAGAGAACTTGGGGTGAGGCTAGAGAGAGATTGGACGGTATTTTTACTTGTAAACCAGCTTGTCCACCTGTTCCTTTGGCTATCATATGTCCACTCACTGTCGGACATGATGATATATCAGATGTGGTCAAGGATATTTTGAATTTAGATCAGTATTTTGATGAAGAAAAATTGTCCAATGTTTGTATACAGACATTTGATTACAATACATCACTACCTCAAGGTGTGGATGTGGAAGATCCTAAAATAAACAATAAGGTAAACACAAACACACACACTCTCTCTCTCTCTCTCTCTCTCTCACACACACACACACACACACACACACACACACACACACACATGCTTGTTAAAAATGATAATTTGCCCAATGTTTGATTATTGTGCAGCATTACCACAAGTTAAGAAGGTCTGGATATGAAACTTAAAAAAAATTTTAAATAAATGAATACTATATGACACATTAACACATATACATGGTGAAAAAGTATAGCCATTAGTTACATTAAATGATTAATTGTTTTGTAACACCATTTGACTCCGTTTCTAATCAAGGCTTTTGTTTTTGAACCCCAAACAAATACAGTGCAACTTCCGAATACCGGCCTCGTGTCGGACCGAGGAATTTGGCCGGTTTTAGATGGGCCGGTAAATCTGGTAGTCTGATCTGGTCCGAATCTCTTCCATTACAGAATTTTATCAAACGGTACATTGACAAAATATGTAAATGTCAATACATTCTTATAAGCATTGATCTTACATGTAATTCTTGAACTTAACAAGTACCTTGTGTATAAATCCAAAGCTTACAAACTGGCAGATTATTACAAACAACAATATCCAAAAAGGATACACGTGTGCTGCTTGTGTCAGGCACACAAGTTACTATATCTGGTTGAAAATGAAACAATTCATTTTTCTAAATGTATTTTTTTATAAATTGTTTATGCTTTTTACAACATATGAAGCAAAAATATTATCTAAATCACTTAAAACGAGGACCTATTCATTAATTACAAGCCTTTTCAGTATCTATAGTGACCTGTTCCCGGATCATGGTGACGCGAATGTTTTGATATTAAATAGTAATAATATTGTTTAAAAGTGTATAAATTAAAAAAAAGAGAGAAAATGATGATTTTTTAAATAAAAAAAATATTTCTTAATATTTTTTCCATTGCACGGGTGATATTTAATGTATTTTTTTATAAAACGTTTGATCATTTTCAAGTGAGGGGAACCTGACGGATAAAAACCTCTAAATAAAGAAATTAAAACCCTTCAGAAAAACAATAATTGCAATAATGAGATCATCGAACAATAAAGGAAACAAATTAAAATTGAATAAATTATTTATTCAAGCATATCTGCACAGGTAATCCCGTCTACCAGTACAATGATGTGCGCATTACGATACGTTGTTTTTTCAGTAATCGGATTAGCAGATAGAAAATCACCTGTCCGTTTTGGTTCATTGATGCATTGCAACTCCCAAAGGCTGTTTTTCGGAAGTAAATTATTAAGATGTTACATGATTTCAGCACTTAAAAAAGGCCGGTGTTTGGAATTCAGAGGGACAGGTTTATAGAAGTTTATTTTAATATAAACAAAGAAGGATAAATTCGGGACCGGTCCAGCCTCTTCGGTATGTGGAGGTGATCATTTTTTAGAAGGGCTGGTATTCGGAAGTTGCACTGTATACCTAAAAGTGTTCCCTACAAAATGAATATGGAGAACAAGTACATTGCTATAGTTAGATTAAATAATTAGCAGTTTTGTAACATCATTAGACTCTCAGTTTCTTATCATGCTGATTGTTCTAATACCTGGGTCACATGCTGGTTACATGACAATAATTGCCCTGATGATGGAACAGTTAGTAGATTTACACTTTTTGATTTTCTTTTGTTTTAGCTGTGTGATATTCTACAGTGGCTAGCATCAGAATATCCAGTATTTCCAGACCTTCAAGTAAAACTCATTAAAGATTACATTGATGACTTTTTATTAGATCAGTATTTCACTCCGGTGTTATATAACTTAAAACGGAGGAAATTACATGGATATCTGCATCAGGTAAATGTTTCTTATTGTTGTTTTCCAGTGCAATAAACCAATTAAATGCAGAGTCTTTTTGTATAAAAAAAAATAGATAGATTGATAAATAAATAAATAAATAAATAAATAAATAAATAAATAAATAAAAATAAATAAAGTCTTTTTCTGCTGTTAATTACAACTGCAATAACTTGTTTTCATGAATTTGTATCAAAAATCATTTCAGTACATGTTTCAGTTTTCATGATTTTCAATCTAAGAAACACTTTATATGAATTTACAATGTACTTCATTTATTTACATATAATAAAATGGTTGAAGTTTGATTTCTCATAAAAAATTATTTACAGCCCAAATACATATAAAAACCTGTAAATAACGAACACCAATTGAACCTAAGAAAAATTGATTTTATATAGACAGGTGGTCTTTATATAGAGGTTACATTTAATTTAAGTATGAAGCAAAAAGACTTTTTAACAGTGTTTTTAGCTCACCTGACCAAAGGTCATGTGAGCTTATGGCATGGCGCGGCGTGTGTATGTGCGTGCGTGTGTGCGTGCGTGCGTGCGTGTGTGCGTCGTTAACAACTATTTTCGACTTCTCCTCCAAAACTGCTGGACAGATTTCAATGATACTTGGTCAGAAGCATATATGGGCTGGTGCAATTCAGATTTGTTCATGGTGTTGCCATGGCTACCAAAACTAGGTCAAGGTGACCTAGGTGTCCAAAAATCTTAAAAAATCTTCTTCTCCGAAACCGATGATGGGAGAAAAAATCTGATGTGATATTTGGATTCTCTAGGGTCTTAAGCCTATAGTTTGTTCATTTCGTGAAATTTGGTTGAAAAATGGGTTACGCGTTTTTGCGTTTAATTTTAAAAATTTTGAAAAATGGCTTCAAATTGTTATAACTTGACTATTTGAACAGATAATGACATGGGCTCTTCAGTTTTGACATTTTCTTGAAATGACCTTTAAAATAGGGTCAAGGTCACAAGTCAAGGTCATGACCTAATTTTTGATTTATGCAATTTTAGGATATTTTCTTGCAAATATAAAGAGATTTATGAATTCAAAACATTGTTAAAATGTTCCCCATGACAAAATTTAAAAAGGTACCAAGTTTCGTAACTATATGATAATCTATGTAGCAGGGCTCAAAGTGACTTTTTGAAGCTAGGAGCCAGCCTGGCTCCTTATATAAAAAAGTTAGGCGCCAATTGAAACTTTTAGGTGCCAATTGAGACATTAAGGCACAAGCAAAAAAATGAATGTACCGTGGTAGTTGGCACAATATTTACAAGTCATTACATTCCTAACAGGGTCATATAGTAACCACGAAAACAGGGCTTTCCATGATTCTTGGAACTTACGCTGAGTCAGAGACTTCTGTTTCTTCTCCTCCAGCTTGTCAACTGCCTGCTTTTTGGGAGCTGCACCCCTTGGCTTGAAAAAACTATCTAGAGACTGCCGCTTCCCAGCCATGGTTATTGTTCTATTCGGAACACTTTTGACGTTTTGTATACATACATATAAAAGATTCCCGGTAAAAGTCACAGGGCAGGCCGAGGAGTACCGGAAACACGTTGACAATATGTAAAACACAAATAGAAAAATGGAAATTGACCTGATCAAGAATTATGAATCCCTGAAAAACGGTCGCCAATTTGGCCCCTTATGAGTAAAAATTAGTCGCCAATGGAAAAAATTGATCGCCATGGCGCCTAATTTAGTCGCAACTTTGAGCCCTGTGTAGGAGTTGTTGCCCCTGAAATGTTATTTTTTGCTTATGAATACTAAAATTGTGCATTAGCTTAAAAACTATTAACTTTTTGTATAGGCATGTATATTAGAATATTGAAGGTATTGCGACAACAATCATTTTGATATATGATTCAAGGTCATATGTTGAAAGGTCAAGGTCACAGCTGCAAAAGAAGACTTAAATTGCTAATTATCTTGAAAACTATTACCTTTTTGTATAGGCATGTATATTAGAATATTGTAGGTATTGACATGTCGATCATTTTGATATATGGTTCAAGGTCATATGTTGAACGGTCAAGGTCACAGCTGCAAAAGCAGACTTAAATTGCTAATTATCTTGAAAACTATTAACTTTTTGTATAGGCATGTATATTAGAATATTGTAGGTATTGTGACAACGATTATTTTGATATATGATTCAAGGTTATATGTTCAAAGGTCAAAGTTACGGCTGCAAAAGAAGACTCAAAATTGCTAATTATCTTGAAAACTATTACCTTTTTGTATAGGCATGTATATTAGAATATTGTAGGTATTGACATGACGATCATTTTGATAGGTGGTTCAAGGTCATATGTTGAACAGTCAAGGTCACAGCTGCGAAAGAAGACTTAAATTGCTAATTATCTTGAAAACTATTAACTTTTTGTATAGGCATGTATATTCGAATATTGTAGGTATTGACATGGCGATCAGTTTGATATATGATTCAAGGTCATTTGTTCAAAGGTCAAGGTCACAGCTGCAAAAAAAAAACTTAAATTGCTAATTATCTTGAAAACTATTAACTTTTTTGTATAGACATATTAGAATATTGTAGGTATTGACATGACCATCATTTTGATATAATATTCAAGGTCATATGTTTAAAGATCAAGGACATAGCCGCATAAGTATACTGAAATTGGTTAATGATTTGGAAATTATTCATGCACTACAGTTACTTTATTCATATTAGCTGTTTATTAATGAAATATGACTGAATATTTCTGATTAAGTTTTGTGGGAGTTCTTAACTTGAGTTTCTGTAAAGTTTCTGTACTTGATATATTGTCTATTGCACTTTGCAAACAATTTTGGAAATATCCTCAGGTGAGCGTTAAGGCCCATGGGCCTCTTGTTTATGGAAAGGTGGTCTTTATATAGAAGAGTTTGTATTATTGGTTCCACTGTACATATACATGTACATGTATATTAGAAAATATAAAGTTATCATGAGACTTTTTTTGTTGATAATTTTATTCATGTTCAGTATCTATTTTTATCAAGAGGCCAGTATAAACTTTACTTCAAGTTACTGTTAATATTTCCAGTCCAATCATTAAAGCACACACTTATGGATCACAGCACCTGGGTTCGAATCCCACTTGGGATCCTAGTGTGATTGTCAGTTCGCTTGCAGAAGCTGGTGGATTTCTCCGAGCACCATGATTTCCTCCACTATCCACAAAACTAACCACCTTGAAATAATTGAAAGAATCTTGACTGAGGCATAAAACACCATTACTTCACTCCACTCCACTCTATTCCAGTCCAATCAGAAAATGATACCTTATATATGCTTTAATGTGTATTATTGGTACCTCAAAATGCAGGTCTATCAAGTTGATTTTGGTCTGTATATGCAAGGTGGAATCTATCAAAAGGTTGTACCAGAAAGCTTCAAGATAATTGCAGTTTTTTCTGGTATGGCAATTGAAGTTTATTTAAAGTATCTTGTGATCAAATCTTGTTATTTTAGGTTTTCAGTTAGGACATGGGCAAGTTCACACAAATTTTGAATTTTTTTTCCAATCATGAAGTTTAATTTTTTTATTTCAGGACCCAAATGATCTGTTAACATTGTATAATGATGTGATCAAACATTTAGCTGATGTGATCAGTAAGCAGACACTGACTTGCCAGTCCTGGCCTGTAGCTGAATTTACAGGCTCAGATTATCATAAAGGTATGATACATGTTTTCTGTTTACTTTCTTCTGTTGTATAATTAATACATGTACTTTAAGAGTCAAGATTCTTTTTATTGAGGGAGCCATTTCTGTAGAAACCTTGTGCCTGGTGAACCTCTGGCATGAAACTGACAAAATTTTTCACACTAGAATTTGGAACCTTAGAGTTTTCTAAGCACCTGAGTCAGACCACTTGGCTACCAAGGCCTAATGTATGGTGGAATATAAGATGATTACCTACTGTAAGTTGGTATTTTTTTCATCTAATTTTCAGGAGTTGGATTTCAACTGAAAAACATATTTTTATTTATTTATTGTTGGACCAGTAGCCTCTTCATTAAGTTAGTGGCCTTGGCAGAAGTTAAATGGTCAAAAGCACCATTTTAAAATGCCTTTGTCTGCCTAGGTTCAAATCTCACTTAGGCAGATCATAGTAGGAGAGTTTGTTGTTTCATTGCCAGAAAGTCAGTGATTTCCGGTATGTACTCCCAATTTTTATCATCCATACCTGAATTATCTGCTCAAATTTGTCTGCTCAAGCTATCATTAGAAGAAAGTCAATAAAATACAGTAACTTTAGATAATCATGTTTGTTTGATTTATGTGCATGTACATTATTAGTTACATAGTTTATAAGCAGGGTGTATGAGAATTTCCAACCTGTCCGAGTCTATATCGCCCTAAGCTGCAGGTGAATTTATCCCCATTTCTGTCTAACAGTTATACGACAAGGGGAGCTAACTATTACACTTGTTACATTGTGTTCATTAAATGCTCATTTTATTGCATAATCTGATGTATACTATAGTTCATAGTGACCAAAGTGAAGATAATGAAATCCTATATCAAACCAGAGAGAGAGTAAGCTAATTTGCTTACATTATTAGATATGGTGTTGGTTCGTCAGCAGTTTTTTAAAAATTCTGCCTTACATGTAAATATCTAAACATTTACACAATTCATTACTTTCAGGCATATTTGTTCACATAAAGAAAAAACAAAGATTATTGTTCTTTTTTTGCAATGTAGAGTATTAGTTTTCATTATTTCATTATATAGATTTTGTCACTTTCATGTGTTTTATCATATTTTAAAGAGTTACCACACATGTATTGGAATAATGAAGGCAATTTGGATTACAACAGACAGCTAGTGCTAAGTTTACAGCTGCCATACTTTGAATATGCAGATGTTGATAGTGAGGAGTGGACACTAGCTTGTAAAGATGTGTGGTCATATGTGGAGGCAATTGTCAGAGATGACCAAGGGGCCGCTAAAGTAGACTTATACTCCAGGTATCTGTTACATGTATTTATGACTTCATTGCTCTTTGTAAATGTTATTAATGAACTTAAAGGAACTTATAAATGGACTTTTGAAGGTTTTTAATTTCCAAGATATATTATTCTGCTCTTTAACAATGAAGTCAATTAGTAAAAGAGAAGGGGTAGAGGTAATTGATAAGGGGAATACCACAGAGGTGGTGTTTTTTATGTACAAAAGCAGCTATCTTATTGCTTTTGACATTAAAACTGTTAATTCTTATTGTTGTGTGTAAGCACTAAGAAATACTTCAAGATTAGCATATCTGAACTTTGGGGTGATGAGGCCTCAGTGGCTGAATGGTCTATAGCACTGGCTTATGAATCAGAGTTTCCTTCATGGCATATGTTAAAATTCCACTCTGGACATATCCTGGTGTATGAATGTTTGTCACTTCAGTTGCCGAGGGTTGGTGGTATTCTCTGAGCATCCAAGTTTCCATTTATCATCCCAGAACTGACCACCTCAATATAAGTGAATAATCTGGATTGGTTGTGAACACCATTACTCAACACAACTTAACTTGGTGTGATAGTCCTGACTTGAATGAACTTGTTCAGAATTTATCAAATTGTCAACTTAAGTTTTCTGTCTTAAATAAAACTTTTCTAGGGTTCGGACATTGCTGAAAAAAACCAGAGAGGATTTTGAGGATACCTGTTACCTGATGGAAGGAGAAAATAATTGTCAGCCAACTTATGTCAACATGCCATGGACAGACATTATTGCAGTGTGTATAGATTACAGATTGATCAGTACAAACTTCACAGACCCAGAGTCCAACAGAAGTCAGGTACATGGAAAGTTTAAGTTTTTATGACAATACAATGTATGTAATTGTCTTCACAGTTGTGACTTTTGCTTCTAACACACTATTCATTATAAAACTTAATGTTTATGTACATGTATATTTAATTTTTGTAATAAAATGATTATTTACAAGTTGTATTTTAAGTACATGTATAAGAAATGTTTGTGTTTGTCATTCATTTGTAAACAGCCAAATTTATACGTGTGCATCACTCATGAAGAATGACAATTTGTTTTGACTTTTAAATGACTGGTAGAGTTTATGTGTTGTTTATTTCGATGATAAGTTGGGGTTAAATATCCCATTTTTTAAAGGTCAAAGCCTTGTCATGTTTGCATTTGACCTGTAAAACTTTCCTGTTACTGGTTTTGATGATTAGGAAATGTTAATGCATATTGCTATACTTCTGAAAAAGACAAAACAGGTTAGAAATTTACTGGTTTTGAACTGCAGAAATTTTGTTATAGCATTGAAAACTGCATGATATATTTTTCCAAAACTGTGCCTATCCCAGTGCCTCATAAAGTGTTTGTTAGGAGGAGCGTGAGCTGGATCATTGTCTGCGATGATGGCACAGTCATTTTGTGAATCACAGTTCCTGCTGCAGTCATCACAATTTAGTTCACAATTCATGAATAACCTAAGAACAGAAGATCAAAAATTAATTATATTTTTTTTGCCGTTAAAGGGAATATGTTCTAGGTGTAATCCCACAAACGTTGTATCATCGGTAATTTAGAAAGCAAAATGTTATTTATTTGTTAAAGAGATTTTAATGTAACAAAAATGACTCTGATGTTTATTACAGGATAGTGATGCAAAAGAAATCAGGGTTGTGTTTTTTGAAGATGATTTAAAGAATTTTGAACCACCTGCTGATTGGAAACATAATGAAAAAGATAAAATTATTCTCAGTAAGTGCTAATATATATTTATTATCCTCATAACCCCAATCCCATCACAAATGATGCCACATTTTCTAAGTAGGAAGCTAGCTCTGTAAAAGAACTGTCTCTTTTAATTTATTTAAATTTCTTTGTTCTTTAAGGAAGCAATCAGGTAAAGACAAGGGAAATATACCATCTCTTAGTTTAGATGAATTTCCTTCAACTGAAATGGAATTCTCAAGCGTACCACATGATACCTCATGGCATTTGTGCAGGACAGTTATTTCCATTGGGAATTGAATCGCATAAAGAGACATTTTCCATAATAACAACGTTTTTTTGCGAATATTTGACATAATGCTATCCCTTTCCTTTCCGCAAAAATGTCAAAGATTTATTGATCACTTGGTACGCTGGCCAGATCCATTCTGTAGTATATTTCTCTGATATAACAGATACTGAATCAATTGTATAACTTATCTAATAAGTAATAAGTTTATTTATAATAAGTCTTGAGTCTTTGTATACACTGAGATTACTTAACTTAACCCTCTTCTACAATCAGTAAGCACAGAAACAGCGCATTAAGTTTGAATATGTGCCAAGGAGCATTAAAACCCCAGATTTTATGTACTGTAGGTCCTAATTTTCAGATTATCACTAAATCAACTTTGACATTTTATTTATAAGACTTATTTGTACTTTTTACTGCATTATTCATCTATAAGAATCAAGACATCTAACCTTTTGATTGTAGGTACAGCTTCATTGAATTCAACAGTAAACAGAGCGGTGGAGAAAACAAAAAAGAAAATGAAAGATTTGACTGAATTAAACATAAGTATACAAAGACCAGACATATCCAGACCAGAAATTTCCAGTGTTATGTCTGATATAGGAAGTGCGTCAGAGTTATCTGATCTTGATTCTACTATACAAGATCCTACCATAGATTTAGAACCATTAACGGAACACGAAGTGAAATTGAGGAAAACTTCTTATAAATTTAATAGTGCTCTTAAACTTGCTAAACTTGAATCACAAAACTATGAAAAATATCTTGAAGAAATGCTTAATGATTGTGGTGGTCCCACACATGAGAAGGATTTACCAGATTTTGCTTGTATAGTCTCAGAAAGTGCTTTAGATACTAATGATATTTATAGTACACAGGACATGTCAGTTAGTTTTAGGCCAGGGGCAGGGTTAACAGATGTGTTATATGACTTAAATAATGAACTTATTTACAACAGGAGAGAGAGCAATGCATTTGAAAAACGGTTGCAATCATGGATGGATAATTAGATTCTGATTTCATTAATCAAAATGTTTGTGCTTACATTTGAAAAAGTATCTGATATGCATTGTGTTTTAGAACTGGTGTACTAGAGTTCACTAGCACATTTCATAAATGTATTCTACTTCAAAATTGCAAAAATAAAATGTGTTCAAATGAAATTCAAATGTATAATAATTGACCATTGCATATCAATAACAATCGGGCATAAACTCTCAAAAATAAATGGCAGGAAATTGAAATAAGTTGCTGTATTACACATTGTTAAAGGTCATGAAATGGCAGTTCAGAGTTTGATGTTCACACTGTTATTTTGAAATTATAAGTGGTTGCTCATTTGCTATCACTGTTAAAGGCTTATTTTGAAAATGTTAAATGCTTGAACAGTTCTAAGGACATGGTTATGATTTTCACAGATATAAAGACAAAAATGTTTGGAAAAAGTTCTGTATTTTCCTAGGAATGTTATCTAGATCATGACTTCTTACTTTCCCTGGTTGTGTTTAAATGTAGAAATACATGTATTTGTAGAAATATTTGCTTTATTGAAGGAATATCAAAGATTGATTACATGTTCTCTGTAAAACCTTGTTTACAAATACAGCTTAATGCCACAGTATTAGGAGTCTCAAAAATCTTTTCTTTTTTTCTCTCTCTGAAATATCGCTCGAAAACTTCTTAATAATGTTGCAATGCCTTAATGTTGTTGATGTAATAAATTATGTTGATGCTGCACGACAGACAAAGGCCCATCACAATAAACGGGGAATCAGTAGAGAGGCAAAAGAGAAACATGGTTGCCACAGCCTAGCATGATAAAGGACAGTCACCTTACTGACAAGATAACTGTTAATGAACTAAATCCAAACATTTGGTGCTTTAAATGAATAAAGTATTGTATATAATTTATCTTGTATCTAACCCCAAAATATAGAAACAATGAATGGTACTACATATATACGACTAGGACAACATGTTTCAATCATTTAGATTATTTCTAAGAGTGTGAGAACACTGACAGACATGTGTTAATAATAGTGAGCTCATTTTCAAGATATTTCAATCATGAATGCTAGTAAGAAAATACTCTGGATTTCAAAATTGTTATGTACATGAAGAATATCCATAGACAAATGCATGGTATAAATTGGTATCTAGTTGCACTATCTTTTGAAGCTTAAAACTGTCTAAACTACATTTAAACAATATCCAAAACCGTTCTTAATCATGTATGTCCTATAAAATGGAGTCAGTTTTCATTTTCATGAGAATTCATTCATTTCATTTTGATTGTATATATTTTAAATTATAGCTTATTTATGATTTAATTTTTCATTGGATTATGGGGGCAAAATAGATACTTATGTGAACATGTTCCTTCTTGTGTGTTAATGCATTGAAAAGGAGTGTTATTGAAATCATGTTTTATTTTGTAAATCATAATGGTCAGATTATGTTAATAAAATATTTTGTACAAGTGAATTGGTCTTGATTATAAATGGTCAGCTGAAGAAAAGGAACAAATCATCCCCTTTTAAAGTTGAATTATTTCACAGAAAGTTGACAACTGTTCATAGAGTTAAACGCTTAGGAACTCCGAGTACATTTTGATCTCTTTACATTATAAGAGATTTTAATGCTTAATGTGCGGCAAACTGGACAAAAACCTCTTTTAGAAAAGCTGGTTTTCAATGGTCTTAGATAGGGAACCAATCAAATTGTCCATAAATGCAAGTAAAACTTGACTGTTGGAAGTTTATTGGTTTAATTATAATGTATATCAATATTATTATGCTAATAATTCAAAGCTTCACCAAATTATTTCAAATGATCCCAGACATATTGTGAATATGATGAGTTTTATTAGTTCACCTGGCAAAGCTAGATTGTTTTAAAATATTTCAAATTTCATACATCTAAGGTGGCCACTTATATAAAACTTTAGTATTGACAATGTAATGAAAAAGGAAACATGGAGACCACTAAATATAGACATACGGACTGTTGATGGCTTAATGAAAAGTTAGACAGTTATGGAGACTACTGATTATAAAGCACCTGACTAGACAGGTACTGGTTGTAATTGAGAAAGATTTTGTCCAGTGATATGAGACCCAAACACTCCCATCTTTTTTTTTTAAATACTCATTCCTAACAGGCATTTTATTGTTAGGAAATATTTTTAGTGAATAATGACTCTCCACATAAGATTGTATCAAGTAAAGTGTCTCGTATCCATAAAAACACACATGTATAAAAATACATCATGTATGTTATTATATTTTATTGTTACTTTATGAAGATTTTTATAGAAAAATAAACTCTGGAAATGTATGCACACGCTTTACTGAAACTAATGTACATAGTTTGAAAATGTCTTACTGAATCAAAATGAGGCCACCCGCCCCCATTGGTATGATGCGTCCGCCAGGCTATCATTCTTTGTTCAAGATAGGCCTCACAGTTTGCAGGTTGTCGCTAGTGTTACTGATGAGGAATGACTTTCTGAAATGTGCACATATGGCACATCAAAATTAAACAGGTATTTTTGGGAGCGGGTACCGCTGCTGGTGGAGTAAAACTCCCCGAGGGTATCCATGACTCAGTAGGCAGTACTTTGTGCTGTCGGAAAATGTTCCATTTAGCAAAATTTTCAGCCGTTTTAATTTTTGAAATTTATTTGAATCAGGTTTGTTCCCACATGCAAAGCATTCCTTAGCTGGATTTGGATTCTTGTGATTTTGGAACTCTAGATTCATTAATTTTTAACTGTTTGGCTTGTTTCATTTCGGCCGCTTGTGTCACTGATGAGTAATAATTTTCATAAATGTGCACATATGGCATCTCAAAATTTGACAGGTATTTTTGTTATTCCTTTAACTTTTAGTTTTATCAATTAACATAACCGAATCTATGAACCATGTCAAAATAAATGCGCTTTCATTACGGGTCTGTTTTGTACGTGGTTTCAAAATATTCGCCGTTAAAATATAAATAACACTTTGAAACCACAGGCACTTGTTTCTGTCAGTAATGAGGTAAGTCATGACCAATATTACCTAATAATACAACAAGGTTGTATTATTAGGTAATATTGGTCATGACTTACCTCATTACTGACAGAAACAAGTGCCTGTGTTTGAAACACTAGCCGTAAATTATTATAACATTGGAGATATAGCTCACATTTTTGTTATATAAAAATAGTAAGTTTTGACAATCAAAATCATAATCCAAAACCAACATTTGAAAAGATTAACTGATTGAACATGAGTAAAAGACATGAGTCTTATTGACAGTGATGTTATATAATTGTCAAAATTGTTTACATGAATTATCTAGTGTTAAACACACATCACGTGACCATAACTATGGTTTTTGGTTATGTCCCTTGTGCTTCATTTTCCGAAAATGCATGATCCAGATGCGCATACCTTTATAAAGGATTAAAAGCAAAATCATCAACTGTGGTAAGTTTGTTTTCAAAACTGGAATTAACAAATTTTGAAACACTAGTAATGCTAGGTTAAACGCTAGGTAATGTCATATAACCTGATAACATGTCTGATCATGGTATATTATTGTTGATCTACTGAATTTATAACTCAGTAACCATTTTTACTTCCTTGTTCGCTAAATAGGAGTCCACCTGTCTAAAGCAGCCGGATCTAAAGTATCCCCAAATGATTTTAATATACAATGACCCTCTATATTACGTCCATTTGTCTGATGTGTATTAAGTCCACCCTTTACAGTCACAAATGACTCCTAAACCGGTCTATTAAGTGTACTACATGTATTTTATTGTCCTATTTAAAATTGTATAATGTCTATAACTTTATGTAAAATTTATCAGCCATTTCTTAAAGTTTGATGTATGGCGACTGACAATATATAATTATCAAATAAATATTTCATCATTGTATATACAATGTTGTAATTTACAATGTACAATGTTGTTAAAGTACTGTTTTTACTGATTATAAATAAAAGATTGAAGACTAATTCATGAAGAGATCATTCTGTTGTCAACAAATGAAGCCATCTAATACAAAGGTAAAAACATTGTTACTGACACTCACCGTGTTTAAGGAAATGTTTTAATAAGTGACACTTTGCTACTGAAGACAACGGAGACACAATAATCTATGTATATTGATAAAAGGTTTACAGTTAACCGAAATTAAACCGATTTTTAATTTTATCTGTATAAAATTCTGAATAATCTTTTTTTTTTTAAATTTGTTTATAAAAATACATAAAAAAGAAATTTAATAGAGACTTAACTATTATTTTAATATCAACAACATATGTTTACGTGTCTCTCGCTCAGATAGTGGGTGGCCTTCAAGTTTTTTTTTTTTACTGTATTTCAATAAAAAAGTAAACATAACTAAAAGTTCCTTGTTCACAATTCAACCATACATTAGTTTTTGATGACATGCATCATTCAATCATTCATTGGAATTGTTGCATTACAGGAGAGGAAATGTTTGACAGTTTTTACAGCATTCTGTATCTAAGTTTTCCCTTTGTTCAATCTTTTATAAATGAAATAAAAAGGTAATTTTATTAATGTTTTCTTATTTCATCTTCTTTTTTTTTTTAAATGTGTTTTTATAAAATTTTTCTTATATTATTTTTCAAAAAACAATTTTAAAAAATTTCTTAAGTTTTTATTAATTCTTTTATTTTATCTTCATAAAAATTACTTAAAAATTGTTAAAATTATGTCATTTAATGCTACCCTAAAAGTAACGAGTATAGAGATCGTGATGTCGTAGGGTCTAAAAATGCTACTGTTTTTTTCAAACGTTTGAACACTAATTCAAGCGAATTATAAATGGTAGTGTTCCTTATAATACATTTTTCGAAAATGTATGTAAGTGATCTAGGTCAAGATACGCAAATCTTTATTAGAATCATAGTTTGATAAAATTATAATTAGAAAACAAGATTTGTAAAAATGATCTGTAGTATTAAAGCCATGAGTTCATCATTTGAAAGAGTTGTGTTTTACTGTGTAAAGTGGCATTTTACAAAATGTAAAAATCAATAAACTTTAATGTACTAATCACGTGGCCATGATAGATTAAGGTGAGAGTTTGGTTGTGTTTCTTTATGTAACGTTTTCCGGAAATTCATCTAGGCCAGACAGAATGTGGAAACATTTATGTTGATTAAAATTGACCTTTAAATGTAAGTTTATGTATGTAAACTGTTATATTGGTATTCTTATGCTAATTTTTAAAAAAATATTTTACAGATTTTGAATAAAACATATGCAATTTAAACACTAATAATAATTTCTTTAGACATGTATGTTCATGACGTGTAAATGTTGATTATACTGCATACACATTTTTGTTGCTAGCTGCTTCGGAGACCATTACGTTTAGAATATGCATGTGACGACCTAGGTCAAAAATTGAAAACCATAATTGGAAACATAGTTTGAAAAAAAAAAAAAAAAACATAATTGGAAAAACAAACATAATCTATGAAAGCTATGAGCCCCTCACCTGATATATCGGTGTTATACAGTGTGTAATGGCAATTTTTATTCATTATTCATTATTTAAATGATGTAAAAAATCCATACAACCTTAACAAACAAATCACGTGACCATGATAGATTAACAGTTGTACCTTATGTAATTTTATTAGCAAATTTTACTCCTGATCAAAACGGAAGTTCTAAATGTAAGTTTATGCAAGTTATTTGCCATAGTGGTGTTTATACAGAACATTGTTAAATACATTACTAATTTTAAATAATACATATGCAATTAAAATACGTTTATGTTTTAGAACCATATCTTCTCGCCTCTAATCAAAAATATTATACTGGATTTCATAAAATATATTTTATAAACACCGAGCTGAATTAGATAATATAAAATTGTTTATTAGCAAAACATGGTCCATATATTGCAGCAATATAATAACAAGCACTGAAAAGAATAACTTATAGCAGTGACAATGCTGTTTTATTCCATAATATCACATATAACCATTTTTTATTATGTGGATCTAAATGAATCAATTAGAAAAAAGACTTTTAATTACTTAAACATTTTTATTCATTTCTTTTATAATAGAGTTTTAAATCTAAAAATAAGAAGGCTCCTTAAATGTTTAAATACAATCATGAAATCAGTATAAAATAAAACACGTACATACCAGTCCATGTTTAAAACACAATTTAAAAAAAAGAACGAAGTAAAAACTTAAAAAACTGGCCAATTTAGGTATACACATAAACCTCCATCAAGGAAGTGAGAACGGGTGCCCTGGAAGGGTAAGTGCCTCCTGTAAAGCTAGTTACACGCGTGCAAAGTTAATTGAGAATGAAAGGATCTATAAAATAGTTTTTTGTTTTGTTTCATTTATTTATTTAAGGTGTCATTGTTAATACAACTTTTAGCATATCACCGCTGCATTTAGTTTGTATCGTCAAGTTTTATCTGCGTTAAAATCAAATATATGGAGCCCGTTCTTTAATAATATAACTTCGGAGAAAACTTAAAGTAACGCTGGTATAACCTTAAGATTGTATTTGTAATGTCTTGCAAGAAAAGTGTTTTTGTAAGCCAAATTTGTTAATATATTATGAAGTCTGTTTGAGACCTAGTTTATTTATTTATTATCAACCGTTTGGCCTGTGTTTTTGTATCTATTAACTTTTTCTGCTCCTAGTGTCATTGATGAAGAATGACTTCCGAAAGGCCCACATATGACACAGAAGAATGAATAAGATATTTTGTAAGATATGCACATGAACAACGTGATAGGTAAACAGACAGATGATTCTTACACTTACTAGTGTATTTTTAAAATACTCTATACAATATAATTCAGGAATACTCGTAGCAAGCAACAATGTATTATGACGTCGCCTTAATACAAATTTGTGAAATTTGAAATTTGTGAATGTAATTTTTACGCCACACACAAACAAGCTTATTTTCAATGTAAATTTTGACTACCATACGGGATTAAAGATGTAAACATTTTTTTATATTTTTGATTACTTATTTTGCTAATCAAAACATACATTGAATTAATAAGATATCACAAAATTGTACCTTTTTTGATGTTGATGCCGTTTTATGATGTCACGACGAAAATTGAGAGAAGTCAAGAAATTGGGATGAGTTTGAATCTTTAAGATAAACTATAATCATAATGATCTTGACGATGGTAATAAAATGCAGAGGATTTCTTTTACAAAGCTCTGAAATACCGTAAAGAGAAAAGTTTAACGTGGTGAAATGATGCATTAGTTATTTTAAGGTTTGTGATTTCGGTAAAATTTGAAAATAATGTGTATTTTCAGTTAATTTCTAAAACGAAAATTTGAACTATTCAACAAGCAAAGGCAAGTCTTGTAAATTAAAAAATAAAATGTCATTACCTTAGAAAACCCAAGAACATGACTATCTTGCCATTAAAAGTTAACTGCTATATGCTCTTATATAAGTGAAAAAAAATTCATTGCTTTACTACGAAAATCATTTCTTTCAAATGAATTAAATTTTCGATGATAGTTGTTCATGATTTTAAAATATCCAGCAGGTCGTAAACTGAAAGAGATATTATTTTAAAAACCCTTCTATAAAGTGAAATAAAAATGCAATATTTGTTAGGGTTAAGAGTTAGTTTCAAAAGTGAATAATCGTCTTGATGCTACAGTATGTTGTGTTCAAAATTTATTCTTTCAAATTCAAGATTCCACAAAATCTATACAAAGTTTCATTTTACTATTGTTAAACATTAGTTGTAGAAAACAAAGATGTTTGACCATTTCACAACAGCCAACTTTATCCAGATTATGGTTAAAAAAATCTCAACAAAAATGCAAAATGCGATCACAGAGATATAACACCACCCTCTACCTAAAAATTATGTCAATTAATGCGAGTTTGATTATGATTTGTTATACCTTTACTTTGTTCACTCTTTTGTAGCTAGATCAAAAGTAAACAATAAAATCAACCATCAGAATAATGATTTAATTCCATTTATAATAATACCTTAGTTTTAAAACATATCTGTGTCGGAAAAAATCTTAACTAATAAAAACCGACAACACAATGATCAATGGGAGGTTACTCAAATTCAAAAGTTAAGTAAAATTTAAGAAAGCAAAAGAACACAAACTTAACATACAATCTAAATCTAATAAGTGTTATATTTTCATAACATGTTATAAGGTTACTATAATAACTATACATGGATCGAATGGAACAGTATATGTAAAGTGTATGTTAAGTGTGCGTTCGATTTATACTTCATATAATTTAATTTTGAAGTTATATTAGATGTTTTCCTTCATGTGTGGTTAATTATCCCAGTATTCATGCGACTATGATCTTGAAATGTCGTCTTTCAAGTTTCAGCGAGGTCCACATTTCGATTTATTATTATTTAACGAAGAGTTAAAAACATAGACTATAATTTCGTTTATACAAAATGTTGTCACGAACATTGTCTATCATGAATATAACGTAACGTTACATTAGACGACATGAACATGTCTGAAGCTGAGGGACCATGTGACAGCTCTTACAAATGTTTACAATAGATAAACAGTATTTTAAGTGGGTGTTTTAATTCTTTTTACTATGTCTTGAATTATATGTTGATTCATTGTTATGGCATTCTTCTTCATCTCGGGTCTTTATGGGGAAAAACGAGAGGATGCTACTTCGCTTCCTTTTTGACATTTTAATTTTCGTTTTACGACTAACGTAAATTCAGAGATATTCCGAGTTACAATAATTTTTACAGACACTTCCTGTTTCCGCCGTCTGATTTTTTAGGATGATCCAAAGGACTTGTGTTTTAGATCTAATATCGTGCGTCATTTTTTCATGGCGTCTTTTTTTAAATTATGCGGGATTAACACGGGCGCACCGACAATCTGAAGCACTGGTGTGTGTGTGTGTGTGTGTGTGTGTGTGTGTGTGTGTGTTAAATAAAGTTTTTATTTTCTATTCACACACATACACACACACACACACACGCGCACGCGTCATTAGTTCGAGTGTCCTAAAATAGCAAAAAATTTCATCATCAGTATTCTGTATGTGTCTACACATATCTTGTTTTTTATTCGTTTGTTTGTAATTGTGTCTTTTTTGTATTGTTTATAACGTGATATTGGTTTGTCAAATCTCGAATACGTTAATTGACGTATACCTAATAAACTTCATCTTTTAACATCTATTTTCAGTCTCGTAAATGACTATTGCAGACAGTTAGTAACGATGTTGTGTGAAGAACATTCTGAACAAAATGTGATAGCTTTCTGTGAAGACTGTGTTATATTAGTTTGTTGTGATTGTATAACAGACACACATGAAAGACATAAGTTCCAAAAACTCGCAAAGGTGGCTGAGGAGAAACGCCAAAAAATATTGAACGAAATTTTATGTGAAAAAGAAAATATTTTATCGGATTTACGCGAGCGTTATGAAGAACTCGAAGTTTCCAAAAAAGAAGGTTCAAAATTGGAAGAAAACATCATAAAAGATATCCAAGACAGAGCCGAAAAAATGAAAACACACATTGAATGTATAAAGGATGAACACGTTTCAAAGGTCCGTGGTTTGTTTCAGTCACAAAGAGAAACATTGAAAAGAAAAACAACAAGCATAAACGAAGCAACTGAAAAATTAATCAAACTATCTGATGAAAAGGAATCATTACAAAACGAATCAGATATTGAAATCATTCAGATGTATATATGCATTTACAAACAGTTAGAGAAAGTAAGAAACAAAAGTAAAATCAGTTTGATTGAGGGCAAGTTTTTAAGTGGTGGAAATTGTAAAACAGATTTGGAGAAAATCTTTGGTTCCTTTGAAAACGAGAATGAAACAAGTTCTGATGATTTGGATTTGCCACGCCCAGTCGACAATAGGAAACTAGAGTATGTTGATATGGGTTTAACCGGTACATTACAATCCCTACATTTAACAGAACATGACAAAGGATGGATTTTATGCAGTTCAACACTTTATTTTGCAAACTCTATTTCGATGAAAAAGTACACAGAAAAAGCAAAGGATGTGATATCTTTTGCGGTCTCAAAGGAAGGCGAAGTTTACTTTGTAACGAGTTCCTCTATTGTTAAAAAAATCAATACTGATGACACAGTTACAAGGTGGTGTGAAATGGCACCGTATCAGCCCAAATATATTTTTTTGTTACGAAAATCGGATGAAATAAGAGTTATCTTGCGGTCAAAAAATGATACAGTGTATTTTATCTTTAAGTTTGATAGGATTGGAAGAAAATTAAAAACAGAAAAATTTGAAATATGTACGAATTATTTTCAGAAATTAGCAGAAAACGAATTCGGAGAAATGTGCATAATGAATGGGTATAGTAAACCACAGCTTTTCACAGTGGATGTTAGCTTGTCGAAATCTTATTTTAACGGAGTACTTGGAGCAACTCCAAGTGACAACTATAATATATCAGACTTCTGTTATGTAAGTCAAGGCAGGATCGTTGCTTTAGATAGCAAAAACAATGTGGTTTATCTTCTGGACAGAAAATGCTCTTTCATAAAGCCTTTGACCTCGATTGATGAAATCAAGTCGCCGACGTATGTATCACTTGATCAATTTGACCGCCTGTGGATAAGTTCTTCTTCAGATACCTATATTTTATCAAACTGGGATCAATGAGAATCCATACAAACAGTGGTTTGAATCTGGTGCAAACTCCCTACAAAAATGTTTATTGTTGCCTTTCATTTCGCTTGTCTTTTTTTCTCATGAAGACTGACACTCACAAGTTTTTGTCTACAATAAAATAGTACGTTTTGATTGTTTTATATACTAGTATTCACAACAAGCAATAAAAGCTTCAATATTCTATTGTCGCAAAAAACAAAAGACTTTGAAAAATTGACATGCATGGTGCAACAAATTTGAATCTTGACACTTTTTTTTTTAATTTTTCCAACATCTTCTCCAAAAAATGAAAATAATAAATCAATAAATATGATTTATATGCCCTGAAAAATGTACTTGTTTAAGTGAATATTTCTTATCATTTTAACGTTGGTGCAACAATGTAGTTGGTTTAGACATATTTAGGGATGCGAAATGAAGTCATTGTGCATAAAAACAGTTGATAGAGCATTTCAGTTAAATCGACTGACGGGAAACGCTTTCAATTTTTGGATACCAAACTGACATACTTTCAAATTTTCTGAAACCAGAATCCGGCACACGTGATATTTTAACTCAATGCGTGAAATGCAAAATAATGTGAATGCTCAACATGTATTCAATATTTGTTTTTACTGTAATTAAAAGCCGTTTAATTTCTATTTAATAGAGAAAATGACATTTATTATGGACACAAGTCACCGTATATTTTGGAAAGAATAATACCATATGCACCAAACAGCATTATCAAACGACATAATATTTCATATTTTATAAACTTTGCGAAAATTTGGAATTTTACTATTTTCACAATAATCGGAAAAACGGGAAAATATTTTTTATTTTCTATTATATTATTATTTTTTTTTTTTTTTTGGACAATAACGTCGAACAGCAAATTGTTGCATTTGACCGAAATTCATTATATTATATATGCATAACAAACATACCAGACGAATTTAGTTTTTTCATTCATCGGAAATACTAGTAACCATTAACCATGATAATACAAACGTAGTACATGTTACTTATATAAGTTATTTTTTTAAACCTGAACCATTTATATATTTTTACTGATCGATATATGCATTATGTAATACAAGGAATTCTGTTTAAAACCAATTCAACTTAAATTGACAACATCAGTTTCAGCAAAGGTTATTCAGAAATGTTTTATGTTAAATATTAAAACCATTATCATCGCAATTAAAATTTTAATATTAAATTAAAATTAAAGAATCAGAGATTCGACCATTACAACATTCATTATACAAGTAATTTTTATTGTCTTACAGTTTTTTCTTTCTTTTCTTTTCTAGCCAAGACAACAAGACCAAAAAATAAAAAATAAAAAATAAAAATAAAAAAATTAAAAAAATAAATCGGCGAGGAGATACATTAATTATTTTGCCCGTCTGTTTTCCTTTTGGGTTTTGTACGAATCGATCACTTAACGTTGTTGTAATAATAAAAGAAAGTGATAGAAAGTGATTTGACTTTTTAAATAATAATTGCCCGGTGAAGTTTACTATTCACATCAATTTTGTTTTCATAAAACACTCATTGTTTTTAGGAACCTTGATAGAAATAACTGAACAACAAAATTTAATTATGAAGAGTTTGTCTTATTATTTCAAAAGAGCTATTGCATTTTGATAGTAAAATATCTATGTCAATTTTTGTGTCCGGACAATTTCTCTTTTATCACCTTTCGGACGTTGATTAAGCATGATGTAAATGACGACATGATTTTGTTAATATGCATATTGTCGAGCTTGTTCCGTTTCAATTGTTTCTTCATTGAAATGAAAAATAATGTGAATGTTCAACATGTATTCAATATTTGTTTCCACTGTAATTAAAAGCCGTTTAATTTTTATTTAATAGAGTAAAAGACATTTATTATGAACACAAGTCACAGTAGATTTTGAAAAGAATAATACCATATGCACTAAACAGCATTCTAAAAAGACAAAATATTTCATATTTGTAAAATTTGCGAAAGTTTGGAATTTTACTATTTTCACAATAAACGGAAAGTGGGAAAATACGTTTTTTTTTTTCTTTTTTTTTAACAATAACGTCCAACAGCAAATTATTGTATTTGACCATGCATCCGAGCATTAGAGCATCGCACAAAACACCAGGTAGTTTTCATTGTAGAGCACAAATGTATCTTTGTCAAATTAACTTCAAACTTTTTAATTTTAACTTTAAATCGTACCAATAAAACTGACATTGGGTTTCTGGTATTACTTTTTTTAAAGTAATTTAAATTCGAGAGAACTATATATATATATATATATATATATATATATATATATATATATATATATATATATATATATATATATATATATATATATATATATATATATATACATGTAGTTCTGTTATCTGGGGAGCACACTTACAGAAAAAGGTGACATCATGAAAGAAGTAAACATCCGAATAGGGAAAGCATATGCAGCTTACAATAAGTTAAAGAACATCTGGAAGTCTAAAGTTATTTCAACATCAACTAAACTTAGACTTTACAAGAGCAACGCAAGATCTGTGCTATTATATGGAGTGGAAACATGGAGAACCAACAAAGAAATTGAGAACAAATTACGAACATTCGAAGGAAGATGTCTGAGACGCATACTGAACATCAGGTGGCTCAACACCATCAGTAATAAAGATCTAGAATCCAGAACATCAATGAATATAATAACTGAGGTCAAGAGAAGAAGATGGTGTTGGATTGGACATACACTAAGAATGAAAAAGACCAGATATCCACGCCAAGCCCTCACATGGACACCAATGGGCAAGAGAAAACAAGGTAGACCAAAGAGTACCATAAGAAGGACTTTGGAAGAAGAAAGGACACAGATGGGGAAGACCTGGCATGAATTAACGTGGATGGCACAAGATCGAAAAGAGTGGTTCCATCATGTTGTTGACACCTTATGTTGTGTGAACGACGAAGAGGATTAACTAAGTAAGTAATATATATATATATATATATATATATATATATATATATATATATATATATATATATATATATATGTGTGTGTGTGTGTGTGTGTGTGTGTGTGTGTGTGTGACTTAAATAAGTTATTTTTGATAAACCTAAACCAATTATATAATTTTACTGCTCGATATATGCAATACAAGGAATTCAGTTTAAAACCAATTCATCTGAAATTGACATCATCAGTTTTATCAAAGGTTATTCAGAAATATTTTATGTCAAATATTGAAACCATTATCATCGCAATAAAGAATTTTAATTTTTAAGAAACAGAGGTTCGACTATTAAAACAGTCATTATACTCGTAATTTTTATAGGTCTTATAGTTTTTTCCTTCTTTTTTTCTAGCAAAAAAGGAGAGGGAGAGAGAGAGAGAGAGAGAGAGAGAGAGAGAGAGAGAGAGTAATCCGCGAGGAAGAGGGGTTACAGTAATAATTATTTCCTTTTGAGTTTGTGTAACCATGCACATTTTGGCTTCATTTGAACAGTTTGAATTTTTATCCCATTTTTATCAAATTTGTTACTTTTATATTCTTGTATCATAATATTCCTCATTATTTTACCTGGTTTTATTTCATTTTATCTATTTTACATAATCTTGAACCGGAATTACTTATTTTCTTAAGGCTAAAATTAATCCTTATTAAGTTAATTCTCGCGTCCTTTCAATTATTTTAGATTTACAGATTTTAGCGGTGTTTTAGTTGTCAGTTACGTTCTTTTCATCTAAACATGTCAGAGGAAATATATTTATGTTATAATTTAAACAAGTTCTACCCGTCATAATACCTGACTTATTATCCAACCAGAGGGCTCAAACTAATCCCTCAGGGTAGAATTATTTCCTTTATATTTTTTTCTAAATTCTAAACCAGGACTTCTCGGATCTCCGGAATACCGTACGGTTGTATCGGAATCACCGATCAATCAAATAACAATAAGCGGAAACACGTACGAATTTGAAGCGGAATCTCGCAAAAGTTTTATTGTTCAATATATTTTTTTATTTTACAAAATCATGTATTGTTAACCAAATTTATCTGAGGAACTACATAAGATTGTGTTACATCATTTTCCAGGAATATAACTATTAATATAAATTTGTGTTATAGTTTTTATTTATTTAACTTTGAAAAGTAACAACCCGTCCGGTTCACCTTTGAGCCACAAATTCCCCCGCGGACGGTGTTGTTTACAAGTGGTGGAGAATCCGGGTAGCTTCACTTTTAAGCTGAAGCTACTTTCCCAGTACTCTTGCGATAGCGAAATATTATGGATTTATATTTTTGATTCTTGGATTTCAAGACACACGAAAGGACCTACGATGTTTAATCAAACCAGACCATCCTGGTACGGATTTTATCACAAACCAACAACACCGGAACCATATCTCGGGAAACCAGTCACCCACCATGGATATGCGCATCGCTTTTCAAATTGTCATCGACAAAATGACTGTTTCCAACACCGGGATGGACATTGGTATGCGGATTTCTCAAAGTGCTTTAATTCCAAAAATCGATTAAGTGCAGGATCAAACAATACACTGAACTATTGTCAAGTGTCAAACAAATCCCCCAAATCATCTTCCGGAAAAAGACGCAAAACAAAGAGTGCGTATAGTAAAACACGTGACTTGAACCGTTTAAAAGAGTTTGTTTCACGAAAAACAATTGCTGCGTCATTTCCTTACTCAAATGTATCAGACGACGAATTCGGAAAATGTGCAAAAATTTCATCTATGGAAATTGTGAAAAACTCAAATCCATCGCATGTTAGGAAAATTAACGACCTGTCACAAAGTCTTCAACAATTAGAAGCGATGAATAAAAGTTTAAGTGCAAAATGTTCAGAATTGGAGGAATTTCAGACAAAATTTGAAAAACTCAAAATTGAGCATAGTTGCTTGGCAGTGCAAAACCTGATTTTAAAAGAAAAAGTCTCATCCCTGGAAAACTCTATGAAAGATGTATTTGACTTTAAACGGGAGTTAAATAAGTTACAAAGAGAAAACGACAACCTTAAATGTAAATTAACAGATTTTTCAGGACAAGGTAATTTTGTTGTTGATATGGTTGATCAACTTGCTTCCGGTTTTCAACAACAAGGTAACGCCACGTACCAAAATAGTAGATTTTATTCGGAACAATCAGATCTTCAAAATATAACTCCAAGAAATAGGACACAGGAAAGAAAATGGAATCGTGAGCGACACTATCAAAATAGACGATTTTAGTGCTTTATTATTGAAAGACTTTTATTTGAAAATCTAACATAATTTTCGTAAAAGTTTTATTGTTCAAAATATTTTTTTATTTTACAAAATCATGTATTGTTAACCAAATTTATCTGAGGAACTACATAAGATTGTGTTACATCATTTTTCAGGAATATAACTATTAATATAAATTTGTGATATAGTTTTTATTTATTTAACTTTGAAAAGTAACAACCCGTCCGGTTCACCTTTGAGCTACAAATTCCCCCGCGGACGGTGTTGTTTACATTTGTTCGAATCGATCACGTAACGTTGTTGTTATAATCAAAAGAAGGTGATAGTATACATTTTGTCGGTCCCTTTTTAAGCACTTTTTAAATATTATTTGTTCAGCGAAGTTCACTATTCACATCCGGTGAAATTTGAAATTTGTTTTCATAAAACACTCATTGTTTTATGTACCTTGATAAATAAAAATGAACAACAAAAATTGATTTTGTAGAGTTTGTCGGCCTATTGCAGCCTTATTTTCAACAGAGCTATTGCCTTTTGAAAACAAAATATAAAAGTCATTTCTTGTGTTTTAGACGTTTTGGACGTTAATTAAGCATTTTGTAATTGAACAACATGATTTGTTAATATGCACATTGTCGAGCCTGTTCCGTTTCAATTGTTTTGTCTTTATTAATTTGGACTAAAACATTCACAAATATTAGTTACATAATCAATAACGCTTGTTACCCCTCATACACTCAGTCTTTTGGTACATCTATGAAACCCCTCACAAAATTGTATTTATAAATCCTAGCATTTCACAATTTTCGTTGCACAGTTAAAAACATACAAGACATAAGACCATGTATAGTGTATGATTGGGATGTACCATGTTATCATTGTGCCATATGCGAAATTTTAAATTTTTTAAAATAAAATATTGTGTGTATTCAATTTTATTAACTTTTGTAATCAAGAGTTCTATTCTTTGTCTAGTTCTATTTAAATACGTATTTTAAAAAAGTGGTTTACATTGTGAAAAATGGATCTCAACTCTTAAGGTCTTGTGATAACTAAGAAAATTGCTTTGAAATTCACTAAATTTTTAGAATAAAAAGGTGGAGTTGTTTGATATATAAAAAATCAGTTTAACGTGAAATTGACAATTTTACAGAATGTCCAGACTTTTTAAAATACAATTTTGAGGAGGGACTGGGATTGTGCACTAGGTCACCTTCCAAATAAAACAATGGTCGATACAAAAATTGCAAAATTACTTATAATGTGGCTACAATCCGTGAAAAACGGGGTTATAGTAATAATGATTATGGTTTAGTAATTTATGATACGAGTCTTTTTTATGTAAATAAATATTGACAATAGCCGTATTCGACTGGTCGTTTTCCGTTTAGCAAGAGGACTCTTCCATTAAACGATATTTTCCCATCTTTATTTGTGACCAATCAGACTAAAGACATCAACTTTACGTTTGTTATTCGACTGGTAAGTTGTTCTCAACTCGACCTTCGTGAACAACGGCGTTTTTAGAAGTGAAAAGTGTGTTGAACACTTTACCAGCCGAATGACAAATACAAAAAATATTCATGTGTTCTGATTGGTCCAAAATAAAGGTGGGAAAATATTGTTTACTGGAAGAGCCTCTTGCTAAACAAAAAAGGAACCAGTACGAATACAGCTAATGTCTCATATGTCTTTTACTGGACAGGATACCAAGGATTTTACTGTTCGTTTTATATAATGTATATATTTAAAAAAAATAACACATAGTTTGTATGTTGAATGTGACACTTTAATAAAATTATTATTTTTCTACGACTAGTTATTGTTTTTATTTTGTCACAAATTTTCAATAGCCCTGGTAGCTCAGAATTGTAGCTTCCTCCAAGAACATTATGTCATGGGTTCGAACCCGGTCGTGCCATACATGGGAATAAAGCATTTAAGTTACTGCTTCCAAACTCGGCATAAAGAAGACAGACTTTCAATTTTTCTACCCGGTGTCAGGATAATGTGACTGGGGGTCTATTTGCGGCATACAGACTCTGTAAGTTAGCAATTAAAAAAAATTATAGCACATGTTTGTATCTTGTATGTGAAACTTAAATAAAATAAAGTTAAAATCACTGGTTGAAAGCTTAACATAAATACACTCGCGCATACAAATGTTATTCTTACATTAATCCCTAGCGATGATAAAATTGTTTTAGTCGCAAGTTGTTCAAGAGTTACAAGTGCGACGTTGAACAACATAAAAACTAACCAAAACATTGGAATGGTTTTCACATTAGTGCAAGCCATCTAACGAAGGATAACGTTTACCGTTCACAATGTTGAAAAAAATAAACAACTAACTTAGAAAAAATTTACCATTCAAATTGGTACAAGAAATCTGACGTTCACCATGGTGCAAGATAATCCCCGTGTTATATACTCAGCCGGGATTCCAATTTTACTGACACCCTTGTTCCAAATAACTAATACTTTTTAGAATATGCTTAAAGGTAGGTTAATTAAATAATAACCAAGGAAAATTTACAGAATGTATAAAATAAATACTTATTAAAATAAAGTTGTTCTATAAAGTAATTATCTTATAAGTTAATAATTCACAATGAACAATACAGGTATTCTTAACCTTAAGACAAGTACAACAAATGCAAATGGAATTTCATACATTCCCACGTGTATATGTTATACATTTTTATTGCAGGTGTTCGAAAAATGATCTAATGAAACTTTTTATGAGCATTGTTTTTGAGAACAAGAAGATATGTTTTTACTTCCATGTTTATAAAACAAAGAAATATTCCTAGTTGCATGATATCACACATCAAGCAACGGAACAGATAATGAAATTTTCTAAACTCAAAACCCTTAACCCCTATACTAACCTCTTAAAGTTTTATAATTATTTATCTTTAAGTCCAGATTTCAAGGAAATGTCTTGTTTGAAATTAAATAAAACTATCGTATTAAATTTTATACGGTAAAATGACGCGTTTTATTTTAACTTAAGATCGCATTATTCGAGTTCATTTTGAAGATTGAACATTACAGATTGAGATAATTCGTAAATCTCTCTAAAATTGTAAAATAATAGATTAGTCACAATGACTTTTGGTACAATATCGCCAATATTTTTGATTTTTGTAACACTAGGATCTGTGATTTTAGTATTGGTATCAGTATTTTTAATAGTAATTATCACAAAGTTTTGTTTTGAAAGGAGTTTAGAACGTCAGAAAGAAAGATGCAGCATCACACCGGGTAAGTACGATACAACAGTACCTTAGCAGCTGATTTGAGAGAGTGGAGTAGATTGGAGTAATGGTGTTTTATGCTCCAGTCGAGATTATTTCAATTATTTCGAGGCGGTCAGTTCTTGGATGGTAGAGAAACCGGAGTGCCCGGAGAAATCCATCGGCCTTAGGCAAGCGAACTGACAATTTTCCTCACACTAGGATCTGTCCCGAGTGGGATTCGAAACCAAGCGCTGTGATCCGTAAACGCGCGCTTTAGACCATTCGGTCAGGGAGCCTGATTTGAGAGAGGTGAGGTATTTCTGAACTTCTTCTACTCTGTTGAATAAGGCTCTATAACACGAAGATTTGGGTAAAGCATCAAACTTTTAACATCTATTTGAAGTTATTTTTGAAAAAATATAATAATAATAACTTGATAATAATAATGATAATAATAATAATACGATTTATAAAAAAAAATTCTGATTCTGCAAAATACAAAACGCTCTACATTTTTGTTTAGTACATGTGGATTTTAGACCAGTTTATTTGGTTCGAACCTGATGTGTTTCTTATTAGACTGAATTGGCAAAATCATAATTGGAATTTTAAATAAATTATTTCTTAAAAACATTTTTTTGGTTTAGGTTTCCATCAAAAGTCTGTAAATGGACAACAAAAACGACAAATGTGGTCTTGTAATATGGAGTCACCATTAATGGGTTATACGCTGGTTCCTACAGAAACCACGCCTGTGTCGACCTCTTGTCCGTATCAACAACACGCCACATATCAAAGAACACAAGAAAGATGTTATCATCAGCGATATCAACAACGTTCAACTCATCCAATATTACCCTCATCGTCAGGATGTGGAAATAACACACAGGAAACATTTGTTGTCTTGGAACCAACTGCGCCCCCGGCTACTTACTAAGGGGAAACTATCTAAAGTTATAAATGGAAATTAAATAACTGTTATTCTTAATGATCTTATTTAATTTTGTTTCAATAATAAATGTGTTAATTTGATATTTTTCGTTTAGTGAGTTAACGCTTAAAATTGATGTGCAGACTTAATAACAAGAATACGGAGTTGTTGATAATTGTTGGTAATTTTTATCCATGACTTTATGTGTATTATGGAATTCTTCAGATAAGTGAGGAAATTTCGACTTCTTTTTCACACGTTTAGCATGAATAGCTTGTTCATTTGTTTTGCAAGAATCATAGATTTTCTTACGGATAAAGTATAAAATCATGTAATATTGGTATTGAAGGCTCTGTCGATCCCCCTGTCCTTACTACATTTGACATTCGTCTCTTACTACATACAGCGTTGCTGCTACATATAGCGTAGTTACAACTGTCATATACCACTTTTTTAATCTAATCATAAAAATCATTTAAAAAGTGGTATTTTTGAATGAATTTTTATGATTAAATTCAAAACCTTAAACTTAGAAATTTGATTTAAAATTAGGAAACAAAATCAGTATTTATATACAATTTATGAGTAAGATATATTTTATAATTTTATTTTAAATCATGTACTAATTTAGTTTCAACTTTACTTTATGTTATTATTTTATTTTAAATCATAGTCAAAATTTATAAAAAAATAATCTTGATTATAAACTCGGGATATTATTTTAACATAAAATTATAAATAAAATCCTTATTAATACAGACTTGATTATTCAAATGGTCTTAACAAATATCAGGTTCAGATATCGCCAGAATACACCATTTAACGCCTTTTTTTCAAACTTTTTTCGGGGAAGTATGCCCCCGAACCCCTAGATTTGAAGCTCCTTCGACGCTTCTATTTTTTGTCTCGGTTATATTTGGTTGCTATCTACGCCCCTGAACAAATATAGTTGTTTATCTCGCCCTTTTTGCTTTTCTATGTGCCCTTTTCAATACCTACCCTGCTATATTTCCCCCAAACGTTAACAAATTAAAATCAGAAGTGAAAAAAATAGGTTGTACACGTGTCTTAAATAACTTTCATGTACACGTAGATTTTTTTTACCTATCTAAATTAATATGAAATCAATAATTCAAATTACAGGTTCGCTGGCATTTAATTATGTCAGAAAACAATAAATAATAATCGGACACGCATAACAGAACGGCAAATAGGATATATCTACCTATTTAAATCTCATTCACTCTGATAAAGAATTAAACACCAGACATATGTATTATTGACCCATTTTCTGGACTCTTTTTTCCTACATAATTATAGAGAATTACAATTTTAAACTTTTAAACATACACAAAACAATACCGTTATACTTCACTGGACTTAGTTGTCAGGATAGTGAAATAGGTGTTTGAGTTAAATATTTGTTTTAAAAACGTCACTAATTTTCTTCACGTATTATAACACAAATGCTGAATAGTAGATAATTATGCATGCAGCAAATTTTTGAAGATTTGATTTTATAAAATTGTGTTTTAAATGAATTTTGGTTTTTGAAAATGTATTCAGGATACAGAGTGGTTGTGATTTTACTGTTTTTGACGTTATGTATTGGTAAGTGTTGTTTAAAATTGCTTTGAGAGGTATTTATATTTTAATAACAGATTTGTTTAAAGCTAGAAGTTAATCTTCCTAACATGTAAAGGCTAGCTAGAAGAGAAATATTAATAAATAATTATAATTTTTTTTTATTTTCTTTATGTATTTCTCTAAAATTCAATGTACAATATAGATGTTTACAAATCAAATACAAACATACTGGTCTATGTTTATCAGGAAAACTGGCAAATTTATTTTATCACGCGAACTTCCTCCAGGAAGTTGATGCCCGGGTGTTCCGGAAGTGTAAACACCTTCTATCTTTCTAGCTACACTAATCACGTGTGAAATCAAAATTGAGAGTGAAAGGAACACGGAACTTTTGACCTTAAAATAAATAAAGTAATAATTAAATGGTTTATTAAATTTTACTGTTCGAAACAAAATGTTTAAGAAATTTATCAAAAACTTGACTGTGTATGACTTTCTATATATGTAGCATGGGTACCATTACGGTAGCTCATTTGAAGAGTGTTCCCTTTGTATGTAGGGGATCGGGAGTTTGAAACCCGGCTGTGTCTGACCAATACTTGAAAATAGATAATGACTATTTTTTCGCCAAGCACTCGGTATTTAGAAATGGAAGTTACGGGGTCCCTCGGAGGAGACCTTAAAAACCGATGCCCAATGTCACGACAGGAGTCGCACGTATAGCCTCTACTGCAGATTGCCCTAAACGTACTGAAAAGGTAAAAATTCCTGTCACTCCACCAATGGCTGGTGATTTCTCGATATAAGGGAAATATTCTTGACTGGAACGTAAAACCCCATTAAATCAATCAATAACTTAATTTATATAAAGCATGGTAACATTTCCATCATGAATTTTAAAGATATAATAAATTAGCACAAGCTTGGTTTTAATGTGTTATTATATGTGTTTTAGGAATATCTGACTCGGCCAGAAGTTCTCGCAGTGGTGGCTACCGTTCTAGATATAGTTCCTATTATTATTATTCATCATCTGGTGGTGAGACCAGGTAGGTGCTGTTGTGGTGTTTATCATATGATTATAAATAAATGAATAAATAAATCAATCAATCAATAAATAAATAAGTTATTTCCGATGCTGACGGACCAGAACCAATTTGTTATATAATTAATAGCGTCATTTAATTTCTCCTTAATTCACATGGCGAGCATATAATATAATGCTTCTACATTTGCATGCACAGGTTCACGTGTAAATTTATAAAACTAACCTGGAATATTGACCATCTGGAAAAATATAATTACAGGAGTTGATTGTTATTGACAGTTTCTTTACATCAATGGATTATACATCAAGACATTTAAATTATTGTATTAAACAATGGTACATGTTAAACATATCAGAAATTATGATTTACAGGCTTTTTATTGAATCTTTGTAGAGCAAAAACATGATGCTTTACTTCGTAGAAGGAGCACCATTAGTTAAAAGCAGTTTTACCTTATCATTACATTATTTTATTTACAGTGTGGTTGGGATAGCCATTGGTTGCTCAATAGGTGGTATAACGGTTATTGTAGTGGCCATTATTTTAATCAAGCACTACTGTTGTAGTTCATACGGAGGAGGTTGTGGCTGCTATAATTGTGAAAGACCGCGATGTCCATCTTGTAAATGCCGATGTAAAAAACCAACATTCTGTATCAAGTCGAAGACTGTAGGTAAAGTAGATGAGGCTTCACAGTAGTATCATCTTCTGCTCATTTGATACCGTTTTATGTATATTTTCATTCTCCTTATTACATATTTTAAATCGTTATCATTTTTTTCTAGATTTATTATGGTTCACCAATATGCAAAGGCGCGTTTACACACACACACACACACACACACACACACGCGCGCGCGCACGCGTATATAAGTCAACCAAATCCTAATGTTTAATGTTTTTTGTGTTACTTTTATGAATAAATGTAAAACAGTTGAATGTAAAAGTTTTGAATTACAAGTTCACTAGAAAACGTGTCCATATCCTTTACAAACAATGGCGAATCTCAATATCGCTAACTCGCAACTCCTAGAAACGACTAATCAGTTAATAAGCAACTACTTATCAAAAATATCTGTTTTATTTCTTAAAGCTTATCCAGACAAAAATATTGTATCAATAACGAAGTGTGAAGATAGCGTGAAAACAGATCCGAGTCCTTTTAAGTTAGCCGATGATTCAGGTTTGTATTGTTGAACAATATAAAAAGCGTACAGAAAGCGTGTTAAAAAAGAATCGGGAACATGAGGTAGGGGTGGGGTGGGGTTGATGGGCAAGCGTGGAGGGCTCGATGAACGATTGCTCGCGCTTATTAAATACAGGTCTTTCAATGCCTAGGTTCAAATTCCAGTCAGGCAGATAAGAGAAGAAGTTTGTCAATTCGCTTGCCGGAGGTAGATGGTTTTTTGCGGGAATTTAGTCTTCTTCAAGTTGACTTGAGCCTAAACCATCATTACTTAACTCTACTCTCATCTCAATCATCTTATTATTCTGTTTTGTATAAGGAAGAATTTCGAAGTGTGAAAAAAGCGAAAAATCAGACCAAGCCACATCTAAGTAAACCAGTTATTCAGGTTTCAAGTCATACAGTATTTAGAGAACATGGATAACATTACTTTTTAAAACCTTTTTCCAATTTACCCTCCCTAAATCGGTGTTTTACAATCGCTTATGTAAGTTTAACATGTTTATAATGTATATCTAACACACACACACACACACACACACACACACACACACACACGGTAAAATCATTAGGCTTGTCTATAAGTGTAACTATTACTATTTTAATAAGTGAGGAGCATTTCAGGGTGTTTTATACTTATATATCCCATTTTTTCAGACGAGGGACAAGACCAAGTTTCATTTAAAGTGATCAATGGTGATGCACGCAAACCAGCCAAACTGCCACCTTTAAGAAGTAAGTAGCTTTATATTACCTTTTTTATTTATTTATTTACAATTTGTGTCTTTAAAATTATTGATTTTATATTTAAAAGGTACATGAGGAACATCACAGAAGACCACGTGATCAAGACAACGTGATCTCTCGTTATGATTGGTTGTTACTTATCAATTTCAGATACATTTGCATTGATAATCCTAGGACCAACAAAGTTTTATTTTAAGTAGATTTTACAATTTAAATTTGATTGATATACAATTTGTTCAACGTCTGCTTTTAAAAAAATCATTTAAAAGTTAAAATTAAAACTATGCTGCTACATAATGCATTTTGAGATAGTTTTATAATGTATTGTAACAAACAAGCTTAAAGTGATTTTTTCACAAAGTTTTTTAGAATTTAAACATGGAGTGCTTATTCAGTTTATCTTACAATTAGTGTTATTGGACATTTTGCTTAGAACACACAAAAAGCATGCTTATACCCAAAGCTTAAGACATAATAAAAGGTTGAATTTAATGTGGGGGTTAGGGGTAAGGGTAGGAGATTGTTCGGTAAGGTAATATAAAATGTAGCAATAATGTATGATACTTGCAATAATCCTGTTTCAGCTGCCTCTTTGTTATTGCATATTTTTATATATTTTTTTAAATTTTTTATTCAATCTTTTTTTAATGTTATTTATAAATGTAGTAAATATATTTTAGATAACCAAATTGAACCTCTTCAAGAAACGACAAAGAATGAACATGAAATCAATAAAGATAATAGTAAGTATATACATATATATGAAATATTTTAGAGATTTTCAATGAGACGGGTACAAATCAATGATTCTTTTACATATATCTAAAGCGTGTTGTTGCAAATAGTTTATGTTTTGGCTCAATTATAGATCATATCCATGTTGAAAAATAAAATTTGTTTACAGGGAAAAACTTGAGCTTTTTGACAAACAGCGCTGTTTATTTGCGAATAATTGACGACGTGAGAGTCGGCCTCTCACTGAGTTTGTGTAGTTCGAGGACGGACTGATTTTTGGTGTTATTGGTGTGGTATAAATGTTCTATAATAGTCTGTTATATTTTCTAACTATGATTGTGAAAAATTGACAATAAATTTTTCAAAGATATTTAACATGACGCAAACAAAGTCAAATTATATGTTATCTGTACCCAAAGCAATCGAAATGTGTTCTTCACGTTAGTAAAGCGTTCCTTACGCCGAAAGTAAACAACTCAAAAAGATCGTGCATCGAAAACATAGTCAAATCGCGAAAATTTGACACTACGAAAATGATGCAATATATATTGAATTTTTGACAGTTTGCCCTAATAAATATTGCATGTATCTGTATTTAATTTTACCGATAAAAAATACAGTAACCATTTAAAACATTGTCTTTTAAGCTTTCAATATGTATTTTATGTAATTTTTTAACTCTTTTACAATTTACTTTAAAAGTGTACCTTAAATGTTTTTAAAAATTTACTATAGAATATTATCCCCAGTTCCCTCTTTAATTCTATAGTCGCTAAAGACAGCATAATGGTGACTTCATGAAAAAAGTAGCCAAACCAGATATTACGAAATCATAACATTTACATCACTATGACATAGATTACGTAGATAAATTGAGGGTACAGTAAAGAAAAAAAGCAAAGGTAACTAGAGATTGTAACTGGGATACCAGTTACGTATGATTCCCCACCCTCCATAATCTATATATTGTCTAAAATATACACCTGCTGATGGACTGATCTCGAGATGGATTGATAGTATCCATTACTAGTAATCGAAAGCTGGTTAAGAGAAAGGGCGGAAGACAAGTAAATTTAAAGTTAACATAAAATTGTACAATTATAATTCGAGTAGTATTCATTTTCATAATATTTTCATTCCCTCATACCCCATTTTTGCAACAATGATTTTTGTTAAAAGAAACCAATTGATCACGGGAGTCCGAATCTGCATGTATAAATTTATAATTTGAAATGTATGTAAATTATACAAGTTTAATAGATCAGAATCATGCGTTCTGTCTTCTGACATAGGTCCTATCCATTAATTTGGCAATTCTATTCGCTGGTGTATTTTGATTGGACAGGTATTCCAACTTTGATTGATAGCAAATCTATTTCACGAACTGTGAGGTGTTTAACCAACAAATTTGATTGACGTTTGTCATGACTGTGAAGTAGCCATAACCTACATATTAATGGATAATTGGCAAAGAGATTAAAGCAATTATCCATATCAAAACATGTAATAATGCTATTGAATTTGTTTACAATTCTTTGAATAGGAATTTAATTCTGTAAACTTGCCTTAAGAAATGAAATCAAGGATGTCATAAGATAGTGATTCTTGACTGAGGGTGGGTGTTAAGAATTCTGGCTTCTCACCCCTACCCTCTCTTGAAAATGATTTCCTGGAGGTTTTTATCACTCTTTTCAAAAGTGCATAATGAACAAGAAAATATACAGATGAGTGGAAAGGATTTTAACTATTTAAAAGCTATACATGTAAATAGCACCACCCACAGTGGGAAATGACCTTAGGTGCCCTTTATTAATATCACTCTATTCAACTTTTCATAAGGAACCAGAAAATACATAAATTAGGGGTGGGGATTTCAATAGTTTAAAATTAACTTAGCACCACCCAACCCTACCCTTCAGTGGGAAAGGATCTTAGGTGTCTTTGATTAGTGTCATTCTTTTCATTTTATCATTAGGAACCAGAAAATATATACTTTAGGGATGGGGATCTCATTAGTTTATGAGTTATGACAAAGCCCTATATATGGTTTTATAGCACACCGCAAAAGTGTTTAAGGAAAAATTGGTGATTTTTGTTTTTAAGATCCCATCTTCCGTCCCTCACCCAATAAAGACCCATGAATGTAAAACTTTAATGGTGCAGGAACCTATCCTAAAATTTTGAACAAGATTGAATGATGCGTTTAACCTGTTTGGCAGTGCCGATAAAAATTTGATATATTTTTAACAATTTAATACATAGTAACTGAGAATTTATTAAGAACAAATTATGTATGTGAGAAAGAGGTTAGTCACTTAATTAACATTTAGTTCATTAACATTCAATCATTTTTGTTTAGTGCTTAACTGTATACATTAATTCAGATTACCCATTTTTATTGGGCGCTCATATATCTGAGAAACTGAATAAGAAAGAAGAAGATTCTGTAAGAGTTATCTATCTTTGTACGTATTGGACAGAAAGATGTTTGGAATTAAATTACGCAATTTACACGCACCGACCGCTGAGCCGTCGAGATAGAAAAAAATTTGATCATTTATCCATATCTACCAAGATAGCAGATTGTTGGTACCAAATTTCATCGAAACCCATCATACCATTTCCGAGTTCTGCACCGGACAATTTTAAGGAAGAAAAAAAATTATAAAAATAATAATAATAACTAGAGATTGTAACTGGGATACCAGTTACGTATGATTCCCCACCATCCATAATCTATATATTGTCTAAAATATACACCTGCTGATGGACTGATCTTGAGATGGATCGATAGTATCCATTACTAGTAATCGAAAGCTAACTAAGAGAAAGGGCGGAAGACAAGTAAATTTAAAGTTAACATCGAATTGTACAATTATAATTCGAGTAGTATTCATTTTTATATATATTTTCATTCCCTCATACCCCATTGTTGCAACAACGTTTTTTGTTAAAAGAAACCAATTGATCACGGGAGTCCGAATCTGCATGTTTAAATTTATAATTTTTTTTAAATGTATGTAAATTTTACAAGTTCAATAGATCAGAATCATGCGTTCTGTCTTCTAACATAGACCCTATCCATTAATTTGGCAATTACAATTAGCTGGTGTATTTTGATTGGACAAGTATTCAACTTTGATTGATAGCAAATCTATTTCACAAACTGTGAGGTGTTTAACCAACAAATTTGATTGACGTGTGTCATGTCTGTGAAGTAGCCATAACCTACATATTTAATTTAATGGATAATTGACAAAGAGATTAAAGCAATTATACATATCAAAACATGTAATAATGCTATTAAATTTGTTTACAATTTTTTGAATAGGAATTTAATCCTGTAAAATTGCCTTAAGAAATGAAATCAAGTATGCCATAAGATAGTGTTTCTTGACTGAGGGTGGGTGTTAAGAATTCTGGCTTCCCACCCCTACCCTCTCTTGAAAAGGATTTCCTGGAGGTTTTTATCACTCTTTTCAAAAGTCCATAATGAACAAGAAAATATACAGATGAGTGGAAGGGATTTTCACTATTTAAAAGCTATACATGTACATAGCACCACCCACAGTGGGAAATGACCTTAGATGCTCTTTATTAATATCACTCTATTCAACTTTTCTTAAGGAACCAGAAAATACATAAATTAGGGGTGGGGATTTCAAAAGTTTAAAATTAACTTAGCACCACCCAGCCCTACCCTTCAGTGGGAAAGGACCTTAGGTGTCTTTGATTAGTGTCATTCTTTTCATTTTATCATTAAGAACCAGAAAATATATACTTTAGGGGTAGGGATATCAACAGTAAAAGTTATCACAAAGCCATATTTTCAACAGTTTAAAAGTTATGACAAAGCCCTATATATGGTTTTATAGCACACCGCGAAGTGTTTAAGGAAAAATTAGTGATTTTTGTTTTTAAGACCCCATCTTCCTGTCCCTCCCCTAATAAATTCCCATGGATGTAAAAACTTTAATGGTGCAGGAACCTATCCTAAAATTTTGAACGAGATTGAATGATGCGTTTAACTTGTTTGGCAGTGCTGATAAAAATTTGATATATTTTTAACAATTTAATACCTAGTAACTGAGAATTTATTAAGAACAAATTCTGTATGTGAGAAAGAGGTTAGTCACTTAATTAACATGTAGTTCATTAACATTCAATCATTTTTGTTTAGTGCTTAACTTTATACATTAATTCAGATTACCCATTTTTATCGGGCGCTCATATATCTGAGAAACTGAATAAGAAAGAAGAAGATTCTGTAAGAGTTATCTATCTTTGTACGTATTGGACAGAAAGATGTTTGGTATTAAATTATGCAATTAACACGCACCGACCGCTGAGCCGTCGAGATAGAAAAAAATTTGATCATCTATCCATATCTACCAAGGTAGCAGATTGTTGGTACCAAATTTCATCGAAACCCATCATACCGTTTTCGAGTTCTGCACCGGACAATTTTAGTTCTGCACCGGACGATTTTAAGGAAAAAAAAAATTATAAAAATAATAATAATAATAATAATAATAAGAAACAGAACAAAAACAATATGATTCCCCACCTTTGGGTGGGGAATCATAATAATAATAATAAGAAGAAGAAGAAGAAGAAACAGAACGAAAACAATATGATTCCCCACCTTTGGGTGGGGAATCATAATAAAGATAATCAGCAAAGTACCAATAATAATATTATAATAAGTAACATTGCTATCATCGTTCTTAAGTTTTTTTTTCAGCAGCAAGTGTCTCAATGTAATCCCGATATTATTATCATTATTATTATCATTATTATTATCATTATTATTTATGATTATTAACAGATAAAATGGAAAGAGAAAGACTTCATCGGAGACAAACAGATTCCGCCTTAAATGGAATATTAAGTAGACAAGATGGTGAAACAAGTACAAACGGTCAGCTGAACAATTCATCTGTGTATCCTCCCCCACCTGCAAACTACATACCAGTAACTAGACAACATGGTGAAGATAATCCACCACCGCCAACCTACGCTGAAGCTGTTAATGATTCAACAAAGTGAAAACCATGCTGAGATTATAAGTGAAGTCTTCGAATCCCGATACATTAGAGGCAATTTATTTTAACGATCCATTTTCCTATTTCCTTTTCCAGTATACAAGACTAACCAAAAGTTTGAAGCTATAGAATACTAATAAAAAACGTGTAACCGTTGCTATAGTTAGACACATACATGTACGTGTATTAAACATTGATACCGACAAGGTGAAAAGTTGGACATTTTTTTTATCAAACAGAAGACTGTTAACAATTTTGAATACATATAACTGTGTAAATTATCCATCAAACGTTTCTACTACATCGATAGTTAAACCTATTGAATTATTTTAGTTTTCAAAAGATTTTTTTATTATATTCATAGTGGTCGATGTAAATCCCTAGTGGTAAAGACATTTTTAAAAATGTAATGATCTCTAATATTGTTATATACTGGCTACATGAAAAAACCTAAAAAAAATAATACTGAGCTTTATATGAATTAAGCAATCTTCAAATATTCTATTCCTTTTTATCAGAGGAAATACGTTTTAAATGTAATTAGTAATTTCAAATTATGTAAAAACTCTCTAACCTTTTATATAAGCAATCTACTAGCCTTAATACGTAGAGTATCAATTTGAAGTTTTACAGATTATTAACCATAAAACATCCATAATCAACGTTGCAGTTTTCAAACTCCTATTGTATAATGGTCAGTATAAATACCATAAGACATTAACACTTATTATTATATATGTACATGTATTTATTTATTTAATAATTTATTCATTTTCTTAATGTAAAAACTTCTTATTAACGCAATTATCTGTCGTTAAGTTTTAATTTCTATTAAATTAAATTTCTTGTTTTAAGCATTTTTGTATGTCATGTAAAGTCAACTCAACAAATTATTTTGAGATTTAAAAAAAAAAATAAGTTAATTATAGGTAAAAGGTCGTCATTATGTCCGATGACCGTATGTAGTTGTTTTTTTGTAATCAGTTGTCCTAAGAGTTATTGTCCTGGGTTGTGTTTCGATTTTATTTATTTCATTGTTCCTTGGTCTTTGTTGCGTTGGATTTTGCTAATTTTTAATTTTTGTTACTGTATTATATGACATGTTCTCAATATTGAAAATGTACAATTAACAGAGATAAAGAAATTTGACATCAGCTTTACTTTTGTGGGGAGGAAAATCAAATCTTTAAAGGGTTGAAACGAGTGAAGACAACCCTGAAAAAAAAACATAATGTCTTTCATGTTATTCTAATTTTTTAATGATTGGTACAAAAATTTCATATTTCTGAGAAGTATTTGCAAAAAGCGATTGTAAAAAAGAAATTATTCCAATCAAAACAAATTTTTATCAAATATAAGATGAATAACAATAATCTGTTCAAATCATGCATGAACGGTGAAACTGATTATTATTGTTATACAATGCGTGACTATTAAACAGTTAAAGAAAATGGCTAATAATGTGAAATTAACTAGTAAATACCCGCCCGATTAACACACCAACACTGTTTTTATTAAGTTTATGTCGTCTCCTACTCATGCAAATTTTGGTATTACTTTTGGTTTTACCCGGTTAATGACAATACTATTTTTTTTAGATACATGTATGTCCAATTATGTGTAAAAAAAACAACACAGTATTAGCTTTTGTAACCGCGACTATAGAATGGTTACAAACAGTTGCACACATAATTGGACATATATGATTCTGTTGGTTTTTTCTGCTAGTATATTCTTTAGTTAAAATAAATATAAATCGTACGTACATTTGTATATGTAAAATATAGCTAACATTCCGTCAATTTTAAATAATTGATAACTCTCTATTTTAATACTTAGTTGCAAAAAACTTGATTCAGCTACAATTCTGTCGATTTCATTTTACAAATAAAGCCATAAAACTGGTATTTGTCAATAACAGTTTTTATTGGGAAAAAGTTATGCAGTTTGTTTAATGACCAAAATCCCAGTTAACAAGTATTATCGGGAAAAAACTTGGTATTATTCTAAAGAACAAAAATACCTGTTGAAGTTTGATGTGCCATATGTACACATTTCGGAGAATTATCTTAGGATGTGAAAATGTTTATCTACACGACCACAATAAAGCTTTGTATAACTGAATTTATTCCAAAATGAGCAACTATTATTCATCACCGCTTTCAAATAATACAGTATTGTTTGAAGAAGAGAGAAACTTGAAACTGAAAAACAAATACTTGACAACCCAATAAAGAAAACAAAACAGTACAAATTAATGATAAAATAACCAGAAAGACAACACAAATAAAAAAAAATTACCTTTTATTACTGTTCATAAAATTCAAAGCTTTGAACGGAGACTTGAGTGAAAAAGACTCTAATACAACGAGTCAGCTCCATCCATTCCACTTTCTTACAATCAATGTTTAATATAAATATGCACATCAAAAACACTTGAATAAGTAAAAAGAAGAAAATATATAACGCAAATACCTGTTAGATTTCGATGTGCCATATGTGCTTATAAATCATTCCTCATCAGTGACACTAGGGGCCGAAAAGTTTGATAGATAAAAACACAAAAGCCAAACAATTGAGAATTGATAAATCTAAAGTCCCAAAATATTTGAATCCAAATCCAGCTAAGAAATGCTTTGCATATGGGAACGAACCTTAGTTTTAAATAAATTTTAAAAAATTAAGACGACTGAAAATTTTGCTAAATGTGATTCAATTTTCAGTTTAAAAACTCTTTCAAACAAACAGACGTACAAGACAAACACCATATCCATTTTCAATGTCAACAACAGGAGCATTATACTCAGCGATTTCAATAAATATTTGTCTTATTTATTTAAGTCCCTCTGCAAGGTTCGTTGTTTTTTGTGACTTTTAACATTTTTACAATTAGTTGACAAGCTTGTCGTTTTATAGAACTAAACACACGTAGAGAAACATTTGAATACAACCACGTGTTGAAGTTGGAAAATATTAAAAATTTCCACTATTTGTGGCGATAAACATCCCCATCAAAAGAAAAATGTCAACTGTTTGATTCACGTCTGCTGTAGCACTAGTTTTCCAAGGTTTTAAAAGTGAAATAAAAAAGTGTGAATCATGTCACAGACCGTTATGACGTATGCATTTTGTCGTAATTAACTGACACCAAAATACATGTCATCCCAGCTGGAGTATAAATGCAGAGCGTTGTAAAATCCTTACAGGGGATTTAGTATGGTAAAAAAACCAGTCACACCTTTTAAATATCCGTAATATATACATGAATAATAACCTTTATTTAGGATTCTGTGGTTGGAACATATATTGTTATAAACGGAGAGTCGCTATTAAAACATAGACGCTTATCGCTTATGCCTCAGAAGACCTGTTCTAATGGCTTTGTGTCCTTATTTCTCTTAAATGGATTCTTATTTACAACAGTTTATTAACAGTGGTGTCAGAAAGCTGGTTATTACTTAAAAGATTTTTTAACTCGGAATGAATATAATTTAACTCTGAATTAAAATAATGTTAGATCAAAAGTTTGTTACAATATAATTATGGATTCAAACCATTTACTTCTTTTACCTACAAAATATCAATACATGTTTAAATAATTTTTGAATAAACAGAATATTTTTATGGAATATTTCAACATGCAGCGAAAAATATATTAATATATTTAATATACACTGATGCGTGCAGTACATTTTTACATATCAGTATGCAAGTAGTAATATTTTTGAAATATCACACGGGTTTTATTATCAATCGGTACTTAAACAATTCCGATGATCAATGGACAAAGAAAAGATGGGACTAAACAAAACTACTGTAGCTCAGTGGTAAAATGCTAGCTTAGTATGTGGGAGGTCGGGGTTCGAATCCCAACCGGGTCTGAATATTTAGAAATGAATGTCGCGGGCCCTTCAGAGGAGACCTTTATAACACTCAAAAGAACCCTTTCTGAACATTGCCCTAAGCGCAATGCAAAGGTAAAAAAAAAAAATTCACCTATAGATGGTGACGTCTCGATAAAAGTGAAATATTCTTGACTGGGACATAAAATCCCATTAATAAATCAAATTCAAAGATAATCATGCAAGTGATTAATATATAAAACTGGCGGTTCCTAGTTTCAAGATGCATTGAGTGCATTAAGTTTGTACGTAATATGTCCGGTTAGGTATAAACAGATACACATAGAACATGGAAACAAAAACAATCCGTACAGTAAGAGAGCATCACATATAACACATATAACATTATATATATATATATATGTGTGTGTGTGTGTGTGTGTGTGTGTGTGTGTGTGAGTTTTACAATTCAATAGAAAAGTGCACTATCTATGTTAAACATATTTCTTTTCTCAATTTAAATACATAATGTAAATATTTTGAAATTCTTTTAATCAAGAAACATTTTTCGTAGTCAAAAGTCCTTTTGCAAAAAATTATAATTTTGCACATGACAATATTACAACAATTACAAAGTCTCCTGTTCTTTTCTACTTTATTAAATTTACCATTCTCAATTTCTAAATAATGTGAAGATATTCTAAAATGAGTTAATACACTTCTTAGATTTTTTCTGTAATAATAAATAAATATAAAAATTCGGAATGTTGTTACATGCAAGTCTATTCTACTGAGCTACTGTAAAGTTGACGTTTCCTCGCTTTTCTGCGACGTCTAAATGCAGAGCTAAAACCTAAAAAATAGCAAAAGTAAAAAGTATAACAAGTTTGATTGCGTCGGCCTGGTCAATTTATTATTTATTATAAGTCTTTTTATCAATACAAAATAGTTTTAATGTTATAAAAGACAGGGGAATGGTTGCAAATTAAAAAAAAAAAAAAAAAAAAAAAACCCACACACAAATTATGTCTCCAAAGGTGCTATGTTGCAATAATTTAGCAGTTTTGAGATGCTAGCATTCGACATGCGCAGTTCTATAACTAACATTTATATAAAAAACTTCTTTATTTTTATTGTAGTTGATTATCTGTTTAGATACTGAGGCAGCTTTCACGTCACAGGGAAACTTGATGGTCGTAAGCCCAAAAAGTGTTTGTCTATTTAATCGGTTTTTATAATATAGTGCTAAAATTAGAAGTATTTTAGTAAAGTTTATTAGAATGATAAAAATAAGAAGGAATAATATATGTTGTTTCAGATTTATACGTGGACGATGTAACAAAAATGTTACAAAATATGTTGTCTCAGATTTATACGTCAACGATGTTTCAAAAATGTTGCAAAATATGTTGGCCCAGATTTATACGTCAACGATGTTACAAAATATGTTATCTTAGATTCATACGTTGATAATGTTACAAAATATGTTATCACAGATTTATACGTCAGCGATGTTTAAAAAATAAGTTGCCGCGATAAAAATAAGTCGAGATATCGAGATAATTATCACGACTGGTCAACATAAGTATCGCGGCATGTCGTGTTACTTAGCTCAACTTTTCATTTTGGTATCACAATTTTCCATGATAATATCTTGATTTGTCAAGATATTAAGTCGACATGTCGAGATAATTCTATGTCGACTAAAGTTATGTCGATGTCAGAATAAGCTACCATAATATCACACTGCAAAACAAACACAACGTAAATGCACGTGCTCGTTTTTCATGTTATACTCCAATAAACTACGCAACCATAGCAACGCTAAAATTGAATGGCGTGACGTATGACTCTTTCCATTCCATTGGCTAAAATTGTTTATGGATAATAGTTCCAACGCGAGGAAATTTTTTCAATTATAAAAAATCAAGAAAAAATTAAACAAAACATTGTTTTATGTTTCAGTTTAAGTGTTTTAAAAATAACTTGTGTTTTTTACAAGTTTATTGAGTCATAACATGGAAAACGGTGTGCGCACTTTTCATAACGCGCCACGCGCTTTATGTAGTGTGCACACAGTTTTTCATGTTATGACTCAATAAACTTGTTAAAATCACAAGTTATTCCTTAAATGTACATTTAGTTGAGATTTTCACAAGTGTAACTAGACATGTAATAGTTGGACAGGATAATAAAAACTATGCGGTCCCAGCTTTGGAACTTGAGTCACAAAAAAAAAAAAAAAAATAAATAAATAAAATAAATAAATAAAAAATTTAAAAAAAATAAACAATAAATAAATAAATCAATCAATCAAATAAATAAATGAATAAGAAAAGCTTGATGATAATTTAAAAACTATGGGAGCCGAAACGTGCCACATACAAAAAATAATTTTCCGTAATTACGACATAATTGCCTCGTAATAACGACTTAGTGTCTCGTGAAGTTGTAGTTTTCGAAATTACAATCTAGTTTTGTCGTAATTACGATTTATTAATTTTTTTGCATGTAGCACGTGGCTTCCGTATAAAACAATGTCAGAATACATATATGTGAAGTTCAATTTATACCCGTGTTATGAAAGAAATATAAAATGGACATAATAGTCTATTGATATTTAAGTCTAAAAACATTTTAAATACAAACAATGTTATAAATACGTATTTTAAAATCTATAAAAAATAAACGGAATAGGAAAACACTTGAAACCATTTTGAGGTGAAAGGTGTGACTTTAAGCTTTAACAATGACTGGTAATTATTCATATGATATCACAGTTCTGTCTCTTGTTGTGCATTTACGGAATCTTTTATTTGTCTATCATCTGAAATTATAAAAAAGAGAAGTACAGTTTAACCTTGTTTTAATGCACCTAAATTATTTTAGTATCTAATTGCACATCAATTCAGTGTATGTTATAAATATAACGAATGTACATGTATATATTCTATGCACATTTCAGATTTAGCGCCAAATTATTTCATAACTCAAAATTACCGTATGTCAGTTTCACTGTATTCAATCTCTAAGATACAAATTCAGATGATAGCTCATAAATTAAAAAATCTTTCAATGCTTTTTATTTAGTAAAAAAAAAACTAGTTGGAAACACGACTTAATTATAAATGCACATAAACCTCAAAAACGGTGTGTCCGTGGCAATTTTTTTTATGGTAGTTTGGGTCACTTTTACCGTTTATATCTAACATTGAAGGAAATGATTTGTAAGTAGAAAGGATCCTATTTGAGGTTTTTGTGAATTATATGAAATTATATAAAATATAGTGATCAAAAGACAGAACATCGTAAAGCGGCGGAAGGACAGGAAGATGACTTGTCCTTCACTATTCCCATTGTTATCCATTTATTTATCGACTAAACTTAAAGGATAAAACGAAAGTTCATTTTCTAAAGAATAAGGAAAAAGATTTCTATCTGTATCTGATGTTTTAAAGCAATTATTTGGCTTTTTTCAAAATATTTGAAAATGAACTCACAAAAAATTGCATTTTTCTAATTCTTACAATTATCATGATATCAAAATATCAAAAAAGCCCATTTTGAAATGGAAGTTAATAAATGTAAATTATATGTTTTTAAAAGCTACCTTTTCGCGGTTCATGATATGGAAAGTTAATATGATCAGAAATGCCGTCTGGTTCTTGTCTTCCATCTGGTTCTTCTCTGTCGTCTGCTTCCTCGTTCATAATGTCAAATTATCTATTCCATAGTTGAATGTTACATTACTTTCAGTCCGTATATCAAGGTTACTTTCAGATACATTTATGTATTTGACTTTTTCTTCCTTACTTTTCAGAATTTCCGGTTTCGGAATCGCTAGTCCTCATCCATTCCATGTCTATAACGATAGGCCTCGGCTCTGCTTCGTTCTTGTAATATTCTGTTCCTCTTTCTCCGCTCTGCTTGTTGTTCTTGCATAGATGGCTTGGGTTTCTTTGTCTTTATTATTAGCACGATTACAAGTATAGAGAAAAACAGAAGGCAGATAAAGATCAACCCGGCAACCACCCCTCCGATGATTGCAGATTTATTTTTCTCCACTGTATCTCGTCTATTTTGGATATTTTGACCTAACAATTAAAAAATTCAAATGGATTTATTTATGTTTTCTAAAATTAAATAGAAAACAGATAAAATTTAGTATTGTTGATTCAATGCTGGAATACATATGTACCCTGGTAATTTTCTGCAGTGATGTGTCCTTACAATAAATTAAAAACAGTATGTTTATCTAAATTTATTGCATCTAATGCTTAAGGGACAACAGTTGTCTTCGAATATGTGACCAAAACATTGTGTTAGTTGGTTGATATGTTTAAGATAATCACAGAATGCCTTATTTAAAATATTTATAGGTCACTTGTCGTTGGTACAAATAAGACAGTAATAGCCCTACAAGAACCATTTAAATAACCCCTCTACTTAAAATTGTGTCAGATGTCCGTTCAAAGACGGGATTTTGTAAGCAATCTAACCAATGCCAAGGTTTTAACATAGTCTTCTGTTAATAAAGCAGATTAATTAATTTTCCTTCACTTTTATTTTACAGTAGGTGATTGGAAACTTGGAATTAAACAAACACCAATTTGGCATGTAATATTTATGGTCAAAACATTGTGCTTTTAAAATAACAGTCGGCTCTTCCTACTCTTGTAATACTTATTTGAAGTACTTTTACCAAGTATGATAAATTTAGTTACATTATTTTCTTTATGTTTCAACATTATATAAATAAATATCCATAAAATTTTTATGGCCGAGAAAAATAGAACCGATTCTGTAATCCAAAAGGTGTATCATCTGTTATTTTTATAGGAGATTGATACCTTTAAATTCGTAGTTCGTTATTGCTCAATTGGTAGCCAGAGGACGCCTGTCTCATTACCTAGCAGACGCCCCTTCCCTTTGACAAACTGCCATGTGTTATTGCTCAAATGGTAGCCAGAGGACGCCTATCTCCTTACCTAGCAGACGCCCCTTCTCTTTGACAAACTGTCATGTGTTATTGCTCAAATGGTAGCCAGAGGACGCCTATCTCCTTACCTAGCAGACACCCCTTCCCTCTGACAAACTGCCATGTGTTATTGCTCAAATGGTAGCCAGAGGACGCCTATCTCCTTACCTAGCAGACGCCCCTTCCCTTTGACAAACTGCCATGTGTTTTGAAATCGAAGCTTTATATAACATCTACTTCTCGTGTACTTACTATTAAATGACTTTACTGCAGTTATCTGTAATTTAAATCTAGATGGATTACCACTTAATGTCTCATATCCATTTTCACTACGTAATTCTATTGCAAAGTATTTTCCATCCTCTCCACATGATTTTGGTGGCTTCGTTCTACAGCTATATTCCTATAATATATTAAAAATATGCCTTAAAACTTTATGCACGCTTTGATGATAATGAAATGATACTTGTCAAAAAAAAAACTGTCTTTTGTTTAACCATAAATAAATTTGTCTTACATACTTATTGTATGGTGAATTTTGATTTAATGGGGTTTTACGTCCCAGTCAAGAATATTTCACATATATCGAGACGTCATCGGCTATAGTGCCAGAAATTTTGACCTTTGCAGTACGTTTAGGTCAATGTGCATTGGGGGCCACGCTTGCTGTGACACTGGGCATCGATTTTTAAGGTCTCGTCCGAAGGACCCTAATTGTATGGTGAAGGCAAAGTAACTTCTTTGATTTAACACGAATGTCTTTTGTTGAATTTTAAACAAATGTCAAAATTTTATCTCATGTTTTATCAACTTATATTTAAAATATGTTAAAAATATGAACCATTGAAGTTATTATTGGATCAAAAGTTACAATCACGATAAACAGCACTTTATTACCCAGAAAATTACCGATGCGATAATGTTCGTTTTTAAGACTTACCTTTTCCCCATACTCAAACTTGTACACCAATGTTACATTGCAGTCCGTTATATAGAATCCTTTCATTAATACACACACTTGATATCGATCTGCTTCAACATTACCACGCCCCATAAATTGAATTTTACAAGGTTCGGGAGGCTGAAAGTTGCTGCTGTCCCATTCTAAGTCAAAACTTGTGTACTCATCTAGGTACTTCTGTGGGTTGTTTTCACATTTTATATTGTTAAAATTAATTGCTAAAATAAATTTAAAACAAAAATTCAGTAGAAACAAAATATAAGATGGGTGAAGTATGAAAATTATGACGAAAATAAAAAAATAAATAGATCTAATAATTATCTTGTGAGAGCAAATATCTAATGGTTACCTTACAGTTTCTATTTTATAGTAGTAGTTCATCTAAACCATATATAACAGATCTTATTGATGGCTTGACTTTATTTTATCATCAGCTCTGGAGATATCATCGGTAGAGTTGTGACTTCTGCATGTCTTTTAAACCATAATGTGTTCATGTAATATATTATAGATATCTTCTTTTACACTCACTTTTCAAATACCCCAAGCTTGAAATAAAAATTGGCATATATGTAACTCTGCTTAATTTATCAAGTGTATTTATTGACGGTTAAATAATTAAGCATTTTAATGACCAAAGAAAGAAAGGTTATTCACTGTCGTTATTTTTACACGTGTAGTATCTATACTTAATTATATAAAACTAGGATTTGTTCCCTCGTGTGGAGCGTTCCTTGGCTGAATTTGGAGTCATATAATTTTAAAACTTTGGAGTCATTAGTGTTCAAATGTTTGAGTTGTCTTTTTTATCTGTAATCTTTTTCGTTCACTGTTGTCAGTGGATGGGATGAGTTTTCGAAATGTGCACATAAGGCACATCAAAATATTAAACATGAATTTTTGTTAAATATTTACTTACTTGTAACGGTTGTTGATGCCAAACACGATTTTAAGGTTATTATGAAAATCAGACAAATCTTCAGAATCATCGCTGTAAAAAAAATAAAAGAAAAAATTAAAGTGGTTTATTATGAGTGTATTTTGTATCAATTCAAAAGAACAAGTTTGACCGATCATTTAAGCTCTCTCAAAATACAATATAAACAGGAAACACAAAAAGTAACATCCCCTGCTATGAATAAGGCATTCAAGCAAGGCAGTTTAACGGCAAATCATACGCAGATTAAGTGACTGAAGGAGTAATGCAGATCGAAATCACTGAGATGCCTGTGAATCGATTATTGTCTCATGAATATTTAATTAAACCAGAATTTAAAATAATTTTATGACGTCATACTACCATATTTAAACATAAAATGTTCTAAAAAGAGCGGCGAACATATATGTCTTTTTAATTTCTATAAAAACAGCAGGGGTACAGCAAAACAGTAGAAAAATCTAAATAAGTGCATCGGACAATTATTTGAACTTTAGTCTTAAAATTGTCTGAATTTGAAACATCATGTGTTACTATTAATATATTTTCCATTTAAATGCAAAATTAGCCGACGACAGAAAGAAGAATAAAAAGGTTGAATTCGATTTCACAATCATTCCGTAACTAAGTTTTTCCTTAATTTAAATAGGAAATTTTCACAATCTCTCTTTTAATTACAAATAAACATTTTAATAAAACTAAATGCAGATGTTACAAGCTTAAAGTGATCTTCAACAAGACGCCTTAAATTACTAAATATTTCAATAATAAACAAAATTATGAAGATAACAAATTTGTCAGATTTAAGTTCGGGAAAATCTTAGTTAAGGAATGATTGTGAAATCGGGACCTGCCACCAAAACGTTATAAATTATATATTTGCTACATTTAAGAAAACTACGTTTAAGATAGATATCCAAGTTTTACAAGTTAAGTAAAAATATCAAACAAAGTAAACTAAATACATGTACATTGAACATCAGAAAACCTTTAAGCTCATTACAAGACGCCTGTTAAGACGTTGTTAAGAATTAAGTTGAACTTGCCAATGTATAACAAAGTAAAAAAAAAAATTATTCCTGATAAGCAGGTGCATATAAAAATAACTCTGATCACTAATTTGTGTTAGAAATCTTCATTTTGATAGATTTACTATTAATCTGAAACTTACCTTGATAAAAAATAACGTTTAAACTATTTTTATCCAACTCCCGTATGTTTTATCAACAAATTGACGTATAAAAACTGTAAAATTTGTCTACAATAATTTGTGCTTGGACACATAACGGTTTAATTATAACGCGTATTTAGATGATTATCAATTCCAATCATAATTAACACTAAATAATAGATCACTGTATCGTAACGTAGATTGCATTCAGAACCTGATTGATTCTAAAGGATATTTTAAGTGTTTTAATTCAGGTGTATAACCATATCAAACGTGTACGTCACGATGTTATAATTGGTTCGATGGACAATATACTCATTACCCTTTATCTTTTGTAATGAGTAGTTGTTTATTTTGGTTATATTTTAGTTATCAGTAATATTGCCCAATAATTAATTATTATTTTTCATATGGTCACGATTTGCTTTAGTGCTCTTAACCCATTTTACTTTCAGCCTCGGACTGTCAGTACATATCCCTGTTCAATTTCAAGGTATACATTGGCAATTCGCCGGAAATCTGTTTGGCCATTTTCAATTTTTTTATTGTTATAATTAAGCTCAATAATTTAATTTTTCATCACTTCTTGGTTTGCAAAATCTTTTCCACGTTGGCAAAAAACACCGGCTTGAATTCAGAAACACATCTTGGTTGGCAGAAACACTTTTGGATTTCAGAAACACTTCTTGGTTTGAAAGAAACACTTCTTGATTTCAGAAACATTTCTTGGTTGGCAGAAACACTTCTTTATTTCAGAAACACTTTTTGATTGGCAGAAACACTTCTTGGTTGGCAGAAACACTTCTTGGTTTGCATAAACACTTCTTGGTTTGCATAAACACTTCTTGGTTGGAAGAAATACTTCTTGATGTCAGAAACACTTCTTAATTTCAGAAGCACTTCTTGATTGGCAGAAACATTTCTTGATTACAGAGACACTTCTTGGTTGGCGGAAACACTCCTTGATTTTAAAAACACTTCTCGATTTCAGAAACCATTCTTCGTTGGCAGAAACACTTAATGATTTCAAAAAACACTTCTTGATTTCAGAAACACTTCTTGGTTGGCAGAAACCAGGAAGGCTTCCGAGAATCACACAAATACACAACGAAATAATAAATTGATATGTTTAGATTAATTATATGCTTCAGTGTTATCAAATTTTGTGTTACAATTTATTTTACTATCCTTGGTATCTTGGTATCTGCTTGTGTTGAAACTAGAACAAATTATTTTCTTGACATCGTTGTTGAAGCACTACAGCTTTCGGTATTAAATAATAAAGAAATTAAAAATAAATACAAATGTAACTTGCAGACGGGATGTAAGCCGTGAATACCATTATCATAAATAATGACCCTATATTCGGCTAAATAATTTGGATAATTTTCATTAAATGCATTCATTTTTAGTAATTCTGAGCATTCAAGAGGTATGTAATAATTTTGACCTGTATGTTTTCCTTTTTATATCTTAATTATAAACGAAATATTTTCAAAAAATATAACTAAAGATACAGTTTAAAATAAAGTGGAAATTGTTCTGAAACTTTTACCACATGCAGTCGTAATATGAGATAACTTCGAACAAATGATTCACCTTTCGAGAAAAAAAACAAACTTGCAAATGATACATTAAAATTGTGGTCTGACAACCCCTTTTGCCACAGTGTCACACTGTAACACTGAGATATCGCAAACCATCAGTGACGGAATGTCACTTATTACCCTACCTCTGACTAAATTCTTTGATAGTGATTGGCTAAATTGAAACACATAACCAACCCAGTATCATTCCGTACATAGCCGCACGCGCAAAAATACTGGGTCAGCAAGGCTGATACCGGGTGGGTTAGAGTTACGTCCCCTGGCGCTAACGTAAACGTCAACAAAAATGACCTAGTTTTAACTCTTTGTATACGTCACAAGTACGTCATTTTACAAATTTCTACTGTATAGGGGCGGTTCAATTTTTTTTTTTAAATATTACTTATTTATTTATTTATTTATTTTGAAGTTCAAATGTTATATATAATAAATAACATGCATTAAACCTTATTAAGTGATATTCCTTGTAATATTTTATTGCAGTCGGATATTTTTTTTTTAATTTTTGATTTCTTTCATCAGCAATCTTTCTATTTTTAAAAAATAGATCTAGCATTGGGTCATCGGTAGGGTAAAAAAGTGACATGGATTGTAAGTGTCCGGTACGGAATGATACAGGTTCAGTAGAAAAGATACCGGGTGCGGCGTGATAACTTATAATATTCATCTTAATGGCTTGTGCTGAAACTAGGGCTGACTGATCTTTGTCGGGGCACTACAGCTTCATGTATAGCTGATCTAGATCAAATTTCGTACTTTTTCGTTTAATCCGCGTATGTGTCGAGTTTTACTTTTCATTTTCAATTACTTTTTCACCAAGAGTCTGTTTTTTCAGGGTCCGGTCGGATATCAAGTATTTTTGTTATTTATTCATTTGTGTTACAAAATAATTTGTCAATAAAGACAACCAGAATTGATCAAATGTTGTAAAAAAATAAAATTAATTAATTAATAAAGCGACAAAACCGTGTATGAATGTGTCCATGCACGTATAAATTACGCGCTACCCATTTTTGATTGGTACACTAAAGTGAAACCGGAAATCGGAAACATCAACTGATCAAGATGATTTTGATTTTCACAGTATTACTTTTCTCGATAGATGGTTTGTATAGTACACCACTATAGAGTAATATTTATTTGTTTCATAGTTTTTGAAATCAATATTTTTGAAAAGTTTATCCTTAAAATCAGAAACTATTTGATGGGTTTAGTTGTTTATTTTTTGTACTTCAGTATTTTATGTACTACTGTAGATTCATTTTGATCCGGATGATCATGATCACATGAAAAACAGTTGGTTTGTTATAAGATATGGACAGTTATTTCAGTAAAGGGTCTCTTATATACCAAATATAAATGTATAACACATTTAAGGTGTTACATTTAGTGTATTGGAGTTTTATAACTTTATAAAATGTGACTAGACCAGAATTAGTAAAGATTGAATTTTAGGCCTGGAAGCATCAATGGCAAATGGAGAGTTTAATTAAAATTTCATCACTGCCTCCAGGTTCTGTTTTACATATTGTTTTTAATAATTTAAAAGGGGTTTCTTCAAATTGTTTTGAGTTTATGGTGGTAGTCTGTTACTTTTTCTATTATTTACCCCCATCCACTTTCATTTGTGTCAGAATTCTTTTGCTTGATCACATGTCATGATGTGTCTATATTTTAGTATAAGTGGGTCTAATATAAATTGTGCCTGGCCATAAAAGATATTGTCTGTTATCTCTTTTTTTAGACAGTAATTTCAATAATAGTTTCAAAATCGATTTTAAAAATTGAATAGACAGCATTTTCAATAATAGTTTCATAAAACAATTTTAAAAATTAAAATTTCAAAATAATATTACAATAATAATAAATAATAATAATAAAAACTAGTGATTTAAAAATTGTCTGTATTAGAACTTTTTAATAAGTAAATCGCAATAGAATCTATGCAACAGCTGGTGAAAAAATTATTTCTTATCAGAAAGTTTTATCATTTTGATATTTTCTTTTCAATAAATGCCTCACAGAATAATCTAACATATGAGTAATTAAAAGATTATCAATAATCTACACTCCATAAATGATAATGCATTCAAATTAATTACTATGCTATAAAGCAGCTTGTATTTACCGTATCAAAAGAGGCTGACAACACCTTTACCTGAATTGCCCACTTGTTAAAATGATCAACTCTTGCTATAGACTGGCACCAAAACAGTTATTGCATATTCCAGATGTGCTTCATCCTGGTAATTAATATTATTACACCTTATGTAAAAATCTAGCAATTTCATTGGATAAGAGCTATGTAACAATTTGTACTGTCACATAAAATTTATAATGTCACATAGCGATGCGCGTGACTATGTGACAGTATTTTTGTTCGAGTGGCCTCCCTTCACTGGATCACGTCAGCGCTTTGAATGAACCATGTTTTAATTGTAACTACGCAAGCGTCTTATTGTTATTGATATTGTTTACATTCGTCGGCAACAACAACAACAACAACAAATTGGAAGAGTGAGAGTGAGTAATGGTGTTTAACGTCCCAGTCAAGAATATTTCACTTATATCGAGACGTCGCCAGCTATAGGCGAAAGTGCAGAAATTTTGCAAGATGTTTGCCGAAGTTGACAACGATTATATTGACAATTTATTAGAGTCTAAAGACTCTGTATCAACCGAACGTACCATTAAGCGGGCCGTGGATACATTTCGCAAATTTCTTGGCCCAAATGATTGTGAATTTGAACATTCGGTGTAATAAAATAAATATTACATTTCTAACAGGGTGCCAGTACATATTGTCACCTCTCGAAAAGCATTGTCAGCCTCGGCAAACAATGCTTCCTCGAGGTGACAATATGTACTGGCACCCTGTTAGAAATGTAATATTTATATAATGATAATAATAACAATAATGATAAAAATAATAATAATACATGTAATAATAGAATAATGAATAATGAATTACTAGTATATCATTACTGTTGTAGTGATAATACGATGTATTGTCTATATCAGCAAAAAGTTTATAATAACTATGAACAGAAATTTTCTGATAATGACATATTGTCACATATCACAGAAACATGATAATGATTATGTAACTTAAGTGCCTTAAAATGTCATCTTGTGATAAGTTTTATGATTAAGTTTACATTACTCGGGTTATCCTCATTGTAGTTGTTTCTATATATAATATGCAAGCAAGGTAATTTTGTTTTAAATCTTCATTTTTTTTATTTATTTGGCTTAAAATGTTTAAAAGTATATATGAATGATAATAGAAATTCTTTAAAAAATTACAACATTAATACCCAATAAGTGTCAATAAAAAGGTTTACATGGGTGAGGATAAAAAAATTCAGAATCAAAAATGCCCTATGGAAAAAAGTGTTCTAAACTAAGTTTGAGAGTGTAAAGTGGTATTTTATGTAAATTGCTCATTTACACATTTTCTATTAATGGGTCCTGTTCGTCGGATTTATCCGTACTAATTATCACATCATTTTTAATGGAACGTATAATTAAAGTTTTCCGTCTTCCAAGGAGCACCTACAGTATATAGTACACATGTATAATCCAGAATTTAAACTTAGTCTGGGGTTGGGAAAAAGAATCGGTTAAAAAAAGCCATTTTATTGCATTTTATAGTAAACAGTTTTGCATGCATATTTCTGATCTTATTGTCATTCTTTTTACTCCTTTTTATACTTTGACCTTTTAAGTCTTAATTTTTACCAGCAATGCAAATTATGCTACAATGCATGAAGTTAAAGTCCTGGGCAGTATTTGACATGATTCATTAAAAAGTTTACATACATGAGAGAATTGAAAATTAATCACTCTATGTGGTTTTCAGCAATTTTAATGTTTCAGTGTCAATGGTACAACACAGTTGGTTTAATTAAGTTTTGGCTATTTAAAGTAAATAAAATTTAAAGAAATACATGTAATATAAATAGTTTTTCTCTTAGCTTGAACCTAAACACTGGATACCATTTATCTTTTTACAACAAGTGCCCTTCCAAAGTCTAATTCTGTTTGTTTAGTTGCTATGGCATTTCTTGGTTTTCATGTCCTTTTTAGCTCACCTGCGCACAAAGTGCTCAAGTGAGCCATTGTGATGGGTCATTGTCCGTCGTGCGTTGTGTGTCATGCATCAGTACGTCGTGCATCAACTTTTGATCATTAACACTCCTGAGGCCCCAATTTGAGTGCAATCTTCATCAAACATTGTCAGATTGATTCTCTGGACAAAAACTAGCTCAAGTTCGTATATGGTCCATGTTGGGTCAGTAAGTAGGTCACTAGGTCAAATAATGGAAAAACCTTGTTAACACTCCTGAGGCCTCAATTTGAGTGCAATCATTATCTACTTTAGTTCAGAATGATCCTCTTGACAAAAGCTAGCTCAAGTTCGTTAATTGGCCATGTTGGGTCAATAAGTAGGTCACTAGGTCAAATAATAGATAAACCTTGTTTACACTCCTGAGGCCCCAATTTAAGTGCAATCTTTATCAAACATTGTCAGATTGATCCTCTTGACCAAAGCTAGCTCAAGTCATTTATTGGCCATGTGGGGGTTAATAAGTAGGTCGTTAGGTCAAATAATAGAAAAACCTTGTTAACACTCCTGAGGCCCCAATTTGAGTGCAATCTTCATTTACTTAGTCAGTATGATCCTCTTGACAATAGCTAGCTGAAGTTTTTTTTTCTGGTTATGTTGTGTCAATAGATTGTGAGGTCAAATTATATAAAAACCCTGTTAACACATCTGAGGCTCAAATTGTAGTCCAATCTTCATCAAACTCGCTGAGATTGATTGTCCTGACAAAAGCTAGCTCAAGTTCATATATGGGTCATGTTAGGTCAATAAGTAGGTCACTATTTGATATATAGGAAAAATCTCTTTTAAGAATAGAAGCTTCAGTTTGCCAAAATCAAGCTGAGTGTACATCATTTTCAGGTGAGCGTCCAGGGCCTTCATGGCCCTCTTGTTTTAGTAACAGATTTAAGATTCTGTTTTTTTCAATCCTTCTTTTTATTTTCAGGAGTTATTGGAGAATATTGCTTTAAGTCCTTTATGGTAACACAATACTGTACTTTTGGATGTTGTGGTGAAGATTTTTACAAGTATTGCTGTCCATCTACTGGTCCTATAATAGGCATCGTCATTGGACTTTCAGTGTTTTTTCTTATAATTATTGTCTGTTGTTGTCTCTGCAAAAAACAGGCTACAAGAGGAACAGTATTACAGCGACAGCAACCAGTAACATGCAATACAAACATAGGTATGTGTATGCAGGGATTTCATTTGACCCTCTTTCCCATCCAGTCCCCCATCCAAACAGCAGTCATTAACATACATTACAAATCTAGGTATGTGTATGTATGTATGTAAGGGATTCTATTTCTCCCTTCTTCACCCCACAACAGCAACTATTAACATACAGTACAAAATAAGTAAGCATTCAGGGATTCCATTTGACTCCCTCCAAAACCCCCCTCTTCAACAGCAACCACAGGTAAATTACCTTTGATCCCCTAGCCACCTCGCAACAACGACCATTAACATACAGTACAAATACAGGTATTTATGCAGGGATTCCATTTGACCCCCTACCCAACCCAACAGCAACCATGTCAATACAGTACGAAAACAGGTATGTTTTCCCCACTTTGTAACAGCAACCATTATCATACAGTACAAATACAGGTATGTATTCATGGATTATATTTGACCCCCCCTCTTCCCACCTCCAACAGCAACAAGTGACATACAATAAAAATACAGGTATGCTTGTAGGGATTCCATTTGACCCCCTTCCCCCATCCCCATCCCCACCCCCATTCCCAACCCCCAACAGAAACCAGTAACATACAATAAAATAAGTATGTAAGCAGGATTCCATTTTGTACAGTTACATTTTGTATTTTTATCTGTAAATTGAATAAAATATTGCATGTTAAATATTGGTATGACTGCATAGATTTTTATGACACTGAAAGTCAGAAGAGCTCAAGATTTTAAAATTTAGGCCAGCCAAGCACCCTTTGACCTGTGAATGTTTTAAATTTTCTTCATATGGTCAATTGCAACCACTGAAGATACATATTATATATTATATATATATATATATATATATATATATATATATATATATATATATATATATATAATTATAATCCACCCTTGACAATATACCTTTAATTTTTATTTTTATGTTTACAGGTCCACAACTACCAGCAACATACACCCACCAACAATCAGGGGCAGCCACCTATGTGTATCCTACAGCAAATGTGGGCTATACAGCTGCAACTACAAACCCAGGCCCTCCGATTCCAGGAGCTGTGGGAGGATATCCATATCAACAACAACCAATGACTCATGCACCACCAGCTACCACCACCTGGATCTTATCCACCACCACCTGTATCTTATCCTCAACATCAGCCAACATCATCCTACCAACACCCACAACAAATGCCATCATATAATTATGATACTCAATATACCCAAAAGCAACCAACAGTGGAACCATCTGCACCACCACCTTCTTATGAGGAAGCACAAAAATATGCTAAGTAAAAATGTACAGGTATATATGTAAAATATGCCAGCAACAAAGAGATTTTTGTATAGTAAAAAATACTGCAAACCAACTGTATAACCTGCTTAAAAGTCCACTTGTCTACAAGTGCCATAAAAATCAGTCTAGTCTATCTGTATTTCCCAAATATCTTTGATTTTTTACCAGAGTAATGAAAATGTTTTAGGCAGTTGGATGTTAGAGAAAGAATGTAAATAGTTGTTGTCCATTACATTCAATGATCAATTGTTCTGTGATGTTGATAAATGTAAATTATTATCACATGAAATTTGATTTCGAACATAAGTGTAAATGTTATGTCAGTCGTTCTGTGTCTGTGATGTCATTTAATGTGATTTCTAATTATGCAAATTTATTTGTACTGAGGGATTTAAACTTGGGTCACATGACAAGATTTAGAGACCCTTAACGTCTATTTGCATTTTAGCTTTTGTAAGTTAGGATATTTGACACCAAAGTACCAGTCCCATGTATGTTTTTTTTTTTTATACATGTATTAATATAAACAGATTTTACTGTTAAATCAACTTAAGTGTATATAAGAATATGTATATGACTATTCTTAAGTACATTTGTACTAAGTATTTATACTTTAAAAAATATTCAGACAAAATTTTGATTTTTAGAGTTTGTTTACTGATCTTTTCTTCACTGGTGTTTGAGGTATATGTTTATATAGAATATAGATAAAAATATCTGTTGATCATATTTAGCTCATTTCCAACCAGAAAAGTACATAGTACTTGGAGCATGAAAAAAGAATGCAATCATATTAAAATCAGTAACTAATGTTAAAATTTTAGACTAAAAGTAATTAAGATTTGAAACATTGAATATCCTTCATATCCTAGCCAAGGACATAATATTCAGTGTCAGCTGAAGAATGAATGAAAGTTGAAAACTGTAAACAAACACTCAAGACAATTTTTAATAAGGTCCCTAGGATAAATATTTAAAGGATTGATATTTTTATATCTTTATAATAATTATTTATCATTACATGTATAAATGTGATCAAATGCAACCACTACTCTGGTATTCTTTGTTGGAGATAACCAATTCAGATTATCCTTTGTTTTGTTGGTTTTTAGCTCACCTGATGCTAATGCTATCCATCTTCATCCATCGTGCATTGTGCGTCGTCCCCTAGTGCGTAAACTTTTTACATTTTAATCTTCTTCTCCAAAACCTTAATGAAACTTGGTAACTATCATACCTGGGTGAATCCCTTTCAGATTTGCACAAATAAAGGAGTTATGTCCCCTTGGGGCCCCATAAAAAAAAAAAAAGGGGGGGGGGGGGACAGTGAAAATCTTGAAAAAAATCTTCTCCTCTGAATCTACAAGAGATTTACCTTAGTTATTTCATTTATAACATCCTTAGGTCATCTTTTTTTCAGATTTGCACAAATGGTAGCCACGGGGCTCAAAATGGAGAAATGGTAAGGCACTGAGTGGGGAAATTGCTAAAATTAATATACTTGTCACTATATCTTGAAAACTATTAATTTTTTGTAAGGCATGTATATTAGAATATTGTAGGTATTGACATGATGATCATTTTGTTACATGGATCAGGGTCATATGTTGAAAGGTTAAGGTCACAGCTGCAAAAGAAGACTTAAATTGCTAATTATCTTTGAAAACTATTAACTTTTTGTATAGGTATGCATATTAGAATATTGTAGGTATTGTGACAATGATCATTTTGATATATGGATTCAAGGTCATATGTTGAAAGGTCAAGGTCACAGCTTCAAAATGAGACTTACCGCTACATTCCTAATTATCTTGAAAACTTTTAACTTTTTGTATAGGCATGTATATTAGAATATTTTAGGTATTGACATGATGATCATTTTGATACATGGGTCAAGGTCATATATTGAAAGGTCAAGGTCACAGCTGCAGAAGAAGACTTAATTGCTAATTATCTTGAAAACTATTACTTTTGTATAGGCATGTGTATTAGAATATTGTAGGTAATGACATGGCGATCATTTTGATATATGGTTCAAGGTTATATGTTCAAAGGTCAAGGTCATATCAACATAGGAATACATGTACTAAAATTATTAATTATCTTAAAAGCTATTAATTTCATGCATAGACATGTATATTACAATATTGTAGGTATTGATATGACAGTCATATATGGTTCAAGGTCATATATGTTCAAAGGTCAAGAACATAGCTGCATAAGTATACTGAAATTGATTAATGATTTGGAAATTATTCATTGCACTACAGTTACTTCATGCATATTAATTAAGCTACTTATAAATGAAATGTGAATGAATATATTTCTGATTAAGTTTTGTGGGAGTTCTTAACTTGAGAAAACTTTTCCAGTTTCTGTACTTAATATAGTGTGTATTGCACTTTGCAAACAATATTGGACATATCTTCAGGTGAGCGTTAAGGCCCATGGGCCTCTTGTTTACAAGGTAGCCTCACTTAATATTCATAGCCTGACCTAAAATGTAACATTGTTAGCAGATTTGTATTATTGCTTCTTTGTTGACCCAATTTTTAAATTTTATGCAAACAGGGTATTATTTTAAGCCATTAAAAAAAACTGTTACTCTGAACCTCTCAAGTCAGTAGGACCAATTTTGGTAAGGGTGGTTCATGCAGGATAAAAATTATCTGGCATGGACATTCCATAACCAAGATTGTTGTTGTTTTTATGAATAAACAAACATTTATTGATTTATTTAGATTTGATAATTATAGATTGTAGATGTATTGGCTTGAACTATATTTAATATATTTAACAGGGTTTGTAAGAAGTGAAGTGTTTGATTAGTGATATAAAGATCAGTTTTTTAAATGTATGTTAAAAAAATGAACTTTCTCAGGTTGATGTTAATTACATTTACAGTTTATTTATAGGTAAGACTATCCCACCTATGTTTATTTTTTTCAAATTAACATTTCACAGAAATGTTCAAAATGGCTTCATTTTATTATTTTTAGGCTTTGTCAGTCAAAATTAAAAATTTTAGTGGAGGGATTCTTTCCAATTTATATTTTATTTCAAAGAAGAGGGTGGAGATTGGTTGCTAAGTGATCTAAAGCTCTAGATAATGCTTCCCTAAATGCTTTGGTTGAATCCTTCTTGGGAAGATCCTAGACTAAAGAATATCCTCAGTTTGTTTGAGGAATTTTTTTTTTGAATTGTTCCTGACATTTCAGTTAACATACATCATAAAAAAAAGTTGCCTAAATATGGATGAGAGAATCTCACTACTCTAGTGCATGTTAAATGGAGAATCTTTTAAACATTTGTTACAAACTGGTGCTGATTTTGATTATTGTCTACTTGTTTCATTGTTAATTGCTGTTACGATATTATTGCTTATTGTTGTTACGATATTATCTATAGTATATTCTTGTTGATATATACTCATTGTAAGGGTCATATGAATAGTTTTGGCTATATAGTAATGTTTCAACATAAAAATTACCGGTTCTAAAACCTGTAATAATGACTTGACTAAGGTAAAACTGGATGCCACACAGTGGCACTGCTCTAAATATAGACTTGGGTTACTAGATAAAAGTATGAGAGATAAAGAAGAATAGATTTAATGTTATATGAATAGTGCCCTTGTTTTAAGGCTGGGCTTAAAGGAGTTGTCTTTTTTAGAAAACATTTTTTTTTATCAGAGAGGATAGGTAAGGGAGATATGCTTTCTATGGTAGACACTTTAATATTCTCATTAATAAAATTTACTTATTACTTCAGTATTGCTTAGTACCCCTGGCAAGAAGGGGTAATAGTATTGATAACAAACTGAAATTTAGACTGCTATTTTCGGGTTCCACTATTTGATTGTGTTTATTTCCATGTCAAACGTTAAAAACGGCAATGTTACAAAGCAATTTTGACAAGTAAATTGTTAAATGACACATGATGACAAATTTTACTGGTAATATATATTTAAAGAATTTATGTATGGCATGATTACCAATATATATTCTTGTTATTATATATTTATAAATCAACATTAATCTTGTTTTGATAGTATTCTTGCCTCTGAATTTAATATGAACACCATATTTCCTTCTTTACCTGTAAGCTACCATCATGGTAGTAAATTAAATGTACTGCAGTAAAACCTTGATCCCTGACCAACATATATTCAAACAGATGTTGAAAATATGAAGGAGTTAACCAATGGGTTCAGAGAATCTCTTAAAAAACATAAAAAGAAATTGACTTTGGACTTTGGAAACTCTGGCAATAAATTGGGTGGAAAAATGGTCGAAACAGCATTAAAATAATGTTTTTCTGTAGCTATAAGTGAAGTAGCAAACTTTAATGAGGTTTGACTTTACTGGACTCCTCATTGAATTTTTATAAGCTAGCAGTCTTTGATACTATTGCAATCCAATTTTGAAAATTTTGAGACAAATTTTCATGGTTGTATTATTCAGAGAAGATTAATAATCTTGTGTTGTCCTGTGCTTCAGTTAAAGTGTGGAGGATAGGTAATGTTAGTATTAACAGAAAACCAGAGTTTGAAATTTAAACTCTACAGAGAAAAGTATTTTGTTCTAGGGCGAGACAAGTTGATCAAGTTATAACAAGTTATAACAAAGAAAAGAGGATTTTAATATCCTTAAAGGTCTGTGATATACATGCATGTCTTCTATCTTGAGATGTATCTTCATCTTGTATTCTTATTGTAGAGATTTATCTTTTTTTTTTTTTTATATAGATCTGTTTTATTTTCCTGGCATATTGCCATGTGTTCAGTAGATTATTTACATATTTTGAATTACCTATATCTATATTTATTTTTGTTTATATAATTTTAGAACTGCCAGAGTTCCCTGAGTTTTATTTGATTTGTGTTGGTTGCTCATTCATGTACATGTTTTAAGTTGATATATATATAATATTCCCCAAGAATAAACTTTTTCAATTAGTTCTTCAATCAAATCAGAATTGTTGGAAGAAGTTTATTCTTGGGAAATGTTTTATTTTTGCATATATTATTCACTATGTGTATGAACTGTTAAACTTTTTCAATATATGTATACATGTATATATATATATATATATATATATATATATATATATATATATATATATATATATATATATATATAAATACATTTGTATATATAATGTTTTATGTATCCGAGTACATACTGCTTACTACCTTTAAGAAATGTTACATTTATTTCCATTATTCTTGCCAAATACAAAGTCACAAGATACGGTGGTTAGTATTGTTCAGACTTACTTCAAATTAACTGCTTAATAACCTTGACATTTTTATGCCCCTGGATTTTATAAAAAATTTATTTTTATTATTTCTAATAATTATTTTAGAATATATTTCCAGACTTCTGTAAACCTTAAGATAACCTTTAATAAGAAGTGACTTTACTTGTTTTATTATTTCTGTTCAAATTTGCTTCCAAACTATAGTAAACCAAGAATTTTTCAAGAAGTTACTTTTCAATTTATTCATTTTGTTTTTTACATAGTAACCATGCCATTGCAAACTTATAGTGTAAGATTTAGATACTCATGATAGGTATTTTCATGGTTTCTTACTAGTTAGTAATACATGTACTTGTATCTTTGTGAACATAAATATGTTTTCTTTTACAGTACCTGATACCTTTGTTTTGAACCACTGTGGTAGCTCTTTTGGTAGAGTGCTTGCTTCATATGTGGCTGGCCGGGCCTGACTCTGACTTGAAAATAGGAGGTGACTTTTCTTTTGCCAAACACTTGAAATTTAGATATGAACTTAAACTGGGTCTTTCAGAATAAACCTTAAACCGATGCCCAGTGTTTCACAGCAAGTGTGGCTTGATAAAGAACTATCCCTGCTCATTGCCCTAAGTGCATTGCAAAGGTAAAAAATTCTGCCACTTCACCTATAGCTGGTGACATCTCGATATAAGTGAAATATTCTTGACTGGGACATAAAATCCCATTGAATCGAATCAAATCAACCTTTGTTTTGAAAAGTTGTATAACTAACTAATTTACAAAATGATATTCATTTTATCTTAAAGCAACTTGTCATTTACAACTTTGTATATTTTGGTTTCCAAGTACTTTAGATTCAAGATTTCAAGTTAATCAAAAGAAGACCAAAATCATAAGAATAAAGTACTTATAGAAACTGTTACATGTTATATATGTTAATCTATAAATGTACATGTAGCTTTAATATTAAGATGTTGACTTACCAGCAAAGATTTTACAGAGGTTGTTTCGAAGAAAAGCGATTACCTGTTTATTAATTCAGTAAACCTAAGATTATTTTGCACTAGTTAATATTCACAGGAAAACAAAATATTTCTTCATTTCTGTGTTTTCAATTGTGCAGACTTTAATATAATATTATTAAAATTATTTATGAGACTCTAATTTTTTAAATATTTTTTAATGTATGAAAAAATGCCTCTTTTATTTGAAAACATATTAGAAAAGGTTGTAATTCAGAATAATTTAAACAATTTCTGTTTTTTTAAACTTCCCATCACTTTGATTTGTGTTAAGATTGGGTGACTTTTTATCAGTTCAACGATACAAGATTGCTTGTTCAAATGAAGTGTTGAATCATTATATATTGTTGATAATTTTATAGCTTAATAAAATGTTTAAAAAATGCTTTAAACTGCTGTTTATTATGTTTTTAATTTTAATAATTTATTTCTTTGATAAATTCTTTTTGTCTGATATTTTAATTTTGATGCTGACTTCATTGATGTGTTATTATGTTTTTAATCTGCTGTTTACTGTCAGTATGAGTAAAACTACTTCATTGATAGCTGAATAGAAAAGTTCATGAGTACTTGGCCTGATAATTATTCATCTTCAACTTTCTGTTTTAATTACACCATAGATTGGAGTGAATTTATGGTGTTTTATACCCCAGTTAGGATTATTTCACCTGTATAGAGAAGTTTGTCTGGTAGTTGAGCCCAGTGCAGGGTAGTTTAGTCCAATACTGGGTAGTTCAGCCCAGTGTAGGGTAGTTTAGTCCAATGCCGGGTAGTTCAGCCCAGTGCAGGTTAGTTTAGTCCAATGCTGGGTAGTTCAGACCAATGCAGGGTAGTTTAGTCCAATGCCGGGTAGTTCAGCCCAGTGCAGGTTATTTTAGTCAAATGCCGGGTAGTTCAGCCCAGTGCAGGGTAGTTTAGTCCAATGCCGGGTAGTTCAGCCCAGTGCAGGTTAGTTTAGTCCAATGCCGGGTAGTTCAGCCCAGTGCAGGTTAGTTTAGTCCAATGCAGGGTAGTTCAGCCCAGTGCAGGTTAGTTTAGTCCAATGCAGGGTAGTTCAGCCCAGTGAAGTGTAGTTTAGTCCAATGTCGGGTAGTTCAGCCCAGTGAAGTGTAGTTTAGTCCAATGCCGGGTAGTTGAGTCCAGTGCAGGTTAGTTTAGTCCAATGCCGGGTAGTTGAGCCCAGTGCAGGATAGTCAATCCTAGTAAGGAAACCAGTAGTGTTAAGAGAAAATCATAGTTCTTCAGAAAGCAAATTGACAAACCTAACACTAAAATTTGTAACGTCAAAATTTGAACCCTTGTTATCAAAGCTAAATTTAGAAATTTTCCTGCTTCGGATCTATGTTCATATGTTATGGTAAGTTTAAAATTAAAAGCAACTTGGGCCAAACATCTTTTAACAAATTTCATGGAAATTGTTCAAAGCAGCTGATTGAAAATTCATATATAAGCAAGTTTTCACCTAGACTTGTGTGAATCAACAACCTTCACAAACTTGGAAGAAATATCCTTGTGAAGTTTTACTATCTTTGGTTTACTTGTTATCAAGATGTGTAAACAGACAATGAATGAACATGAGACAAGGATGATAGATAACTGTCTACAGATGAAAAGTTGGTTGAATTAGTCCACACTGAGCTTTTGCTGAGATCAACTTAAAAATAAAACAAATAATTTAACATTGCTTTTTATTTAACTATTTTGTATATATAGAAACCTGCTTGGTTCATATAACAAAAAACAGAGAATTGTAAAAAAGTTAACAATATTTAGAAGTTACATGTATCGTAAAAGTGACTACAAATTAAACAGTTTCTTCATTTGCTAATACAATAATGTCCAACATTTTCATATATATATATATATTGTGATATTAAACATCTCTCACTTGGATAGGCTAAATAATGTCACACACACACACACACACACACACACACACACACACACACACACAACTTGTTTAACAACTGATTAATAAATAAATTCCTATTTTGGAGTATAACAAAAAGATAACATCACTTGTGATTGTTGCCATGGCTCATTTTACTGTTATTATTCATATGGTTACTTATTGTGTACAATGTATTACATCATCCATATTTTCTTTTTCTTTTTTATCATTTAGATTAAATTGATTTTTATTTTTGCAATCAACAATTTTTTCCAAGATTTCACATCTATTTGTTTAATGGTATATAAAAATCACTAATACAATTTGGAAAATGCTGAATTGTTCAGTTCACTAATTTTATTTAGAAATGCATGTATCAGTCATTGATTTAATGAGAACAATTAACAGAATTTTGGCATCAATTAAATATATATAGTTAATAGCCAATAAAAGCTAAAACAGTGCCCAAATTAACTAACAGAATAATGTACAAATATATCAAGAAATAAATATACAACAAAGGATAAAACTGTTACTAAATGAACTCAGTACAGTGTATACAAATGATATATTTTCTAGTACCAGGAAAAAAAAAATATGTTAACAACAAAATCTGGTACCCATTTCACTTTAATAACAATTATGTTTTATCCACAATTGGTCTAGGAGCATGTTTCTGGTTCTCATTTTACAAGAACTATTTATCCAAGAACCCCTAAACCACCTGTAAATTTGATCAAGAATAACTATGAAGTCTGTCAATGTTTTACAAGTTTTTTTTTTTCTTTTTTTAAAAAAAAAAAAAAAAAAGGATTCAGATTGTCTATGGTGTACCTGGATTACTTCTAAAGCTGAATTCAGGATAAGACCACTACTACAATAAAACAAACTATTTTGGGTTAAGCCAGTGACTTTGGTAATTTAGTAAAATTTTGGTCAAAATAGAAAATTTCCAAAAATGCTAATATAAAGCCATTTATATGTAATTTATAATCCTGCAAAAAAGAGTAAAATTTAAAGGATTTAAGTGTTACTAAAGAGTAAATTTAAATGATTAAGTTGACAGAAAACAATCTAGACTGTTTCAATTTTAAAATATGGTAGAGATTCCATTAGTAGTGGACATTACGGTTAGAATACTACACCTCTATAACCTATGCCTACATTACACAATGTAATTTTTAATAATGAGTGTAGGTTATTTATGAAGGCATGTACAGCTGTCAATGTCAACAGTATGGTTATCTTTAATCCCTAAATATCCCAGATATTTTAGTAAATGTCATGTTTTACTGGAAGACTAAATATCATCACAGCTCTATCAAACTATTTTTATATAAATACTGCTTCATTCGCTCATCTTATCTCTGTCTTCTTGTTTCGGCCTGATGTTACCACTGTTGATACGGAGCACATTTTCCATGAAATATCTTAAACATTCCATTCAGCTGTTCACAAAGCTCTGCCCAGAAAAATGCTTTAACGCCCATGAATCCCTCTGACTTTATTCTTCTTGCAAGTTCCTCATAACCTGAAATAAGAAATAAAACTAGTGAATATGTTAATATTATTTCCCCTACAAATTAACATTAAATTTTAATTATACCCAAAGGAAAAAGAAACTTCAGGTAAAATTAGATGGAATAACTTTAATGGCTTGTTCAATATCATGAAAATTGGTCAGGTTATTATCTGGGTCAGTATATTCTCAACAAGGGGAAGAAAAATTACCAAAGCATGTAACATACCGTATCATGTATTGCAAGCAGGGAAAAGCAAAACTTCTGTGCAGAATAAATCTGATTTTTTCATCAACACAGTTTTTCATATCATTGATACTACTCAGATGTACACATTGTTTTCAGCAGTTAAAACTCTGTTTTAATTTCCTATGGTAACGACACGGCTTATGGAAGTTCAGAGGGGTCAGGCCATGGCATTACTAATGTAAAGTCAAAATCAATGTCAGGTTGCATGCAGTTTGGCCTGAATGTTTGTACATAGAGCGACTTTGTTTGTCAGTTGTAGAGTAATCTGGAAGGCTTGCCAACTGACCTCGATCAGGGCATCTGGGCATAACAACACAACATCAAGACAGAGCTATATGTCTTGCCAATCTGCATAATCAGTAAATAAATGCCACTGAAACTGCTAACAACACAATATAGTCAATCATATCCATCATATTCACTCAAAACTGTAAGGAACTGATAATGTAAGGTGTGTCTGCAACCTAGACGTCCATGCTTTGGTTTGTCTCTCACTTGTCCACATTGCGGGTTGAATGGCTTGGTTTGCAACACATGTCCCATGAATATTTCCAATGAGGCAATGGAGACAGATCTTTTTCACTGATGAGTTGCGATTCACCCTTTTTTGTCCAGATGTTCAATGTTGTATATACAATTGTTGTAGGGAATCATTTCCCTGATGCATGCGTTAGTGAGGTAGATAGGTTTGGTTGTGGATCAGTTATGGTCTGGGGTGAAATATCTTACTTGGTTTAAGTCACCATTGGTTGTGTTGGATGAGACTTTGACTGCCGTCAGGTATAGGGATGGAATCCTTTGCCAGGTTGCTGTTCCTTTAGTGCAGCAAAATAATCTTTTTTTTCCAACAAGACAAGGCCGACCACATGTAGCAAAAGTTTGTAGACAGTTTCTGATATTATCATAACATCCAGCCGCTTGACTGGCCAGCCTACAGTCCAGATTTGTCTCCAACTGAACATCCTTTGGATGAACTGGACAAGAGGGTAAGGAGGCATCAGAACCCCCAACTATGATCGATCAACTGAGAAATGCCTTGTTGGAAGAGTAAAGGTCAAAATCTAGTGAAAAAGATAGTTCTTGCTAGTGTAAAAACAAAATTTAATATCATTCATATAATGTACCTTAAATCACCTCTTAATTTTACCCTGCATTTCTTTTTCCTCTGGGTATATTATTATGCCCAATTGTCATGATAAGCCTCTACCCAATAGATATCATTTATCAGTATGATTAGATACTGAATTTTATAATCAAGTTTCAATTTGGTCGATATAATTTTTTTTCTCTCGTTTTTTATTTTGGTTCATTTGTTGTGACACAAGCACTGTTTATTCTGATTTTTGACAAATACAGTGGATCAAAGAAAGCCTCATCGTGGCTGATCAATCATAAATCTGTTTTTCCTCATAATCAGTTCTCAATTTTTAATTTTCATAATAGATTGTTAATGTAACCAAAGAAGCTTCTTTAAGACAAAAGCACATCCAAAAGCAAGCAGCAAATTGGTTAACCATTTCTCACATAAATTTTGTGTGCAGCACATATAGGTTTACATTTGTGCCATTTTATCAAAATTTAGATGTTGAAGTTACTACTGACAGACAGAGAAATAAATGTGCAAGTTGATTCAAATGTACTTTCAAACTCCAATCATGGAGCATATATAACTATCTGATTGCATCAATCAACCTTCTATCTTCTTTGATTAAAATTAATTGGATTAACACCAGTAGTCCATATTGTTGAGCTAAAATTTTTATATTTCATTCAGTTTACTGCTTGGTATTAGTGACAGAGTGGTTACAAATGTGCGTATGGACCACACTGCCTTTTCTGCTAGAGCTAAAGCCTACTTATCAATCCCAGTGTTACAGTTCTTGCAAAGGTGGGTGGGTTAATTCTCCATGGTTCTCTGGCCTCCTCCACCACTCTCAGGAACACCTCAACTTAAGAAGAGGCTGACTTGAGCATAAAACAAAAGCAATCCACTCCACTCTTTTTTTCTGTTACTTTAGACTTACCAGACTCTGTGGGATAGACATACCCTTCAACCGTCCTGTCTGCATTATATGCCATCATTTCTCCATCTGGTTGACCTACCAAAAAAGAAGCTTTAAAAGAAGAAAGCACTTCAGTTTAATCACATATAATTATTCCTTTTTAGATCAGTTTAATCACTAGCTTAAAAAATTCTCAATATAATGTCACCTCACTTTAACCAGTGTTCTCATAGTGACTGACTGAATGAATGTCTCCAAAGAAAATGAACATCTCTATCAAATGGTAGACTTACCAGTAATTTTATTGGTTTAAATCATTAGCTGTGGTTTAGGTCCTTCAAATATTTTAGGACCTTTTACAGTAAAACCTGCTGTAAGCAACCACCACTATTTAAAGATCACTAGTCCCTTTAGACCAGTGTTTAAAGGTCTCTTTGCTTTATATTTCACTAAGAGAACATATAAACACCATATGTATATAAGTACATGGTACTGAGTTCCTGAGTGATTTTTATAAAGTTTAGTCTTAATATCATCTCTCCATTTTAAAGTTGCATTAAGTTTTATCAATTTACTGAATTTTTTTTTATTTTCTAAAAATATATTTTTTAAACAATAGGCCCATGGGCCTTAACACTCACCTGAGGATATGACCAAAATCATTTGCAAAAAAAACATACAATATTCTAATATACATTCCTATACAGAAAGTAAATAGTTTTCAAGATAATTAACAATTTCAGTCTTTAATGCACCTATGACCTTGACCTTTCAACGTAAGACCTTGAATCATATATCAATAGGATTGTCATGTCAATACCTACAATATTCTAAGATATATATACCTATGCAAAAAGTTAATAGTTTCCAAGATAATTAACAATTTCAGTCTTTTTATGCACCTATGACCTTGACCTTTGAACGTATGACCTTGAGTCATATATCAAAATGATCATCATGTCAATACCTACAATATTCTTATATATATGTCTAAGCAAAAAAGTTAATAATTTTCAAGCTAATGGATAATTTTAGTTTTTATAAGCAAAAAATAACATTTCAGGGGCAAAACTCCTACATGCATTAGCAATATATATGTATGAAACTTTGTATCTTTTTAAATTTTTAAAGTTCACACTGAACATTTTAACAATGTTTTGATATATCTTTAAAATTTTGAAGAAATTGCTGGGAAATTACTGTTATTTCTGTATTTATTCAACCTTTATTCATTGAACCAAATGTAAAATTGTTCATTAAGAACATCATTAATTAGATCAGCACCATTTTAATTTTTTTCCTAGGAAAACTTAATGCAGCTTTAAAAGTAAAAATAATTCATCTAATAAAGAAGTTGGTACGTAAGGTGTCTCTGATCTGACACCCCAAAATTATACATGTATATACTTCATTTACCTAAATGTTCGTATTCACATACATAATTTGTCTAATTATGAAGAGCCATAAAGTTATGCACTCATCAAAATGATGGGAAATAATATGTATCTCTGAACTCTGTGTATATTATTGACAATAAATTCAAAATACCTACCTATTGGCAACATCCAAAAATTTTACATTCTTGACTATCCATCTTCAAAAGTTGTGTAAATATGGACAGTCATAAAGTTTAACTCTGTTTAAAATGATGACAAATACTCTGTATCACCCACCTAAATTATTGAAAAGAAAATTCAGAATACCTACCTATTGGCAACTGTACTTTTACAACAAATCTCCTGTGGAGAAGGAATTTCATTCTCCCTGCTGCTTCACTTGCTTTTCTTATAAACACTTTCACGTTTGGTTTTTCTGACCCCATAACTCTGTAAAAAGATGTCTGCATTCCATCACCTTCTTGTTCACCAAGATGAAATGGACGTCCAATTACATAGCCTAATACAGTCATAAAATAAGAATGCATTTTAATATATTGTTTGATTGACAAAAGAAAAAACAGATTAAATATATACCACTTAATACCAACCAACTTTTTATCAACAATAATAAATCAACAAGTCAATAATTATTTTTCAGAAGCAAATAGCAGTTCTAAATAATGAATCAGTTTTTAATTATTCTTATGTATGAATACCAGGCAAAATTCTTGACTGTTACTTAGTAATTATCTTATTAGGCAAGGATAAAATTTACTTCACTTTTCATGGGTAAGCTCTGGCATTTTATTTAATTTAATTTTATTTATTTATTAATTTATTATAATTTTATTTTTAAATATTATTTATTTGTTTTATTATTTTTTGCATTTTGTTGCATAAAAAAAGATATAAAGTAATGATCATGATGCAATAAAAACAGATTCAACTCAGCTTATGTAAGTAAATGAATTACTGATGTGTACCTATTCCTTTGGTAATTTATAAAAAATTTGTATTTTTCTTTCTAAGTCATCATGTAAATGAACAGTGGCCAATAACAATGAATGGATATTAAGATAAACTCATGGTTATACCTACCCATACATAATGCTCTATGACCACCTTCTCTCCAATGTCTCACCTGGCATTCTCTACTGCAGTACATGGTCACATGACACTGTCCACAACGCTTAAGACCTGCTTTAGGCATCAACTTACACTGTGCACAAACTGCATCTAAACACAAATACAAACCAAAATAAATAAATAATCTAAAAGCATGTAGAAAAAAAGTGCCAAAAACTGAAATTTCAGTGAATTTTCAAAGTTCAAAGGGCCATATCTCATGTAAAAATTTGCGTACCAGAATGAAAAGCTTACTTGATCTGCAACTCCTCATGGTAGAGTCACATTCAAAATATTAGTTCCATTTCTGAAAGCGTGTAGAAAAAAAGTGCGGAAAACTAAAATTTCAGTGAATTTTCAAAGATCAAAGGGCCATAACTCCGAAAAAAATTGGCAGATTGAAACGAAACGTGAACTTGATCTGTAACTCATCATGGTAAACTCATATACCAAAAATCAGTTCATTATCTAAAAGCATGTAGAAAAAAAATGCGGAAAACTAAAATTTCTGTGAATTTTCAAAGAACAAAGGGTCATAACTCCAGTAAAAATTAGCAGATGGAAACGAAATGTGAACTTGATCTGAAACTCATCATGGTAGACTCATATGCCAATAATCAGTTCATTATCTAAAAGCGTGTAGAAAAAAATAAATAAAATAGAATATTAACTACTTACCTGCAGTAATTGAACCTTGTGAAAACTAAAAACCTGTCTTATATAAACTACTTTTTATTACTATTATACTGGATAATTTATTCAATATGTTCTTGGTAAAGATAAATTTCTATTATTATTATTATTATCTCAGTTAGGTCTTTCATTAGTTCTCTTAACTATCCACTGGATACATGTAGATTATACTTTAAAAGTGGCATAAATTTTTATCTTTGCAAAATGCTTAGGGTAATACCAAGGTAGGATCCTTTAGTGTGCCATGCCTGCATCAAATTTTAAGATCTCATCCAGTGACTTTCATTTTTGAATGCAAAGTGCTTGGTGAAAGAACAGACACTACCCATTTTCAAGACTTGCTCAACCCCAAGCATCTCACATATGAAGCAACCACTCTATCAACTGAATTCATTTTTGAAAAAAAAGAAAGTAAAACTTTTTTCTGCATGGAATTTTTCCTCTGAATTCTTATTAAATCATACCTATTGTGTCCCTTTTAGCATCAGATTCAATCAAAGCATCATGTAATAGACATCTTGTAACATCGTCTTTGGCAAGATCAAAAGGTGTTGTTCCATCTTCATCTTCACATCGTGGATCAGCACCATGTTGTAACAACAATTTTACACATTCTAAAACAAAATATAATAAATACAAGAAAGAGTTTGTATCTGAACTTAGCAAATGGCATTACAAGAACACAAAGCATAATGAAAAACCAAAGAAAAGAAACATTTAGATAGGTTCACTAATATTAAATAAAACATTTGACTAAATCTTGTCCTCAATATAGATTGGTTGTTTGGTTATTTTGCTGTTTTATGCCACATCAGCAATTTTTCAGCTATTTGTAATGAAACAATTTTTAAATATTTAGCGTCAATGTTATAACAAGTTTGTGTGGTATGTAAACATGCAAGTGTTTCTGGTACACATTTTTGAGTGTACTCTTATGGAGATCTTTAGTGTGCTGGTACACTCATTCACAATGCTGTAAAACATCATATACCACTCAGCCCACAGAGCTAGAACCGGGCCAGGCAGTAAAGGTCTACAAGAAAACTTGTGATTCACTGGGGACAAATCCACACTCTAGTATAGAGAGAACCCCATCTAAACAGTTTGGTATATAAATGATAAATGGACTAACTGTACTAATAAATATCTATTTACTATATATTAAATAATCATTCTTTTGTATCATGTTAGAGTATATTGTATGGACTTCAGGTTATGTTAAATGCAATAACAAATTTAGGCATCTTGCTAGTTGAATTTTGGGACCCACTTCTCATTTATACACGGTATTTTTCACCAAAATCAAATTCTCTATATTGCAGATAAAAATGAGCTTGGTGGAAGTACTGAATCAATCAAATAAAACAAGAAGCCTATGGACCTTAATGCTCACCTGGTGACATTTCAAAATTGTTTGCAAAGTGCAATAAACAATATATTAATATAAGAAACTTTCAAACTTTTCTCAAGTTTAGAACTGCAACAATACTTCATCAAAAATATATAGTCACATTTCATTTATAAGTAGCTAATATGCATATAGTAACTTACACACATTAAATAATTTCCAAAGCCTCGACCATTACACTATACTTATGAAGCTTTGTCCGTGACCTTTGAACCTATGAACTTGAACCATATATCAAAATGATCATAATAACAATACCTACAATATTGTAATATACATGCCTATAAAAAAAGTTAAAAGTTTTTCAAAATAATTAACAATTAAAGCCTTCTTATGCAGCTATGACCTTTAACTTTGAAGATATGACCTTGAATTATATACCAAATTACAGTCATATCAATACCTAGAATATTCTAATATACATGCCTATACAAATGGTTTTCAAGGTAATAAACAATTTTCAGTCTTCTTATGCAACTATGATCTTGACCTTTCAACCTATGACCTTGAATCATATATCAAAATGATGGTCATATCAATATCTACAATATTTTTAATATACACAATGCACACACACATACACATGCACACACATGCTGCGCCAAGACATAAGCTCACCTGGCTTTGGCCAGGTGACCTAAAAAAGGCATTATTTATTATTGGAAATATTTTCAATTAAGTCCTGATTTCCCAAACACACTACACTATATATAATTACCACTATTTCCTTGTAATGCTGCTCCATGTAATGTTGTTGCTAAAGTTCTAGTTCGTAGGTGAACTGATGCTTTTCCAAAGTCTAATAAATATTTTGCAACTTCAAGGCTTGGATAACGCCCTATAATTATAAATATTTCTATTATTACTTTCTGAACATCATCCGCAAAAACAATGTTAAGATACATATTTATCACATGTTCCTTTTTTTGGGGACATAAAAACTGATTAAGTTACTTAGTAGGGCAAGACCCAGGTAGGGTTCTTTAGCATGCCATGACTGCCATGACACAGTCATCGGCTTTTAAGGTCTCCTCCAAAGGACCCACTGACTTTCATTTTTAAATGGTGAGTGCTTGCTGAGTCACTAACTATTTATAAGGCTGCTTGTAAAGGATTCATTTGAAAATTTCTGACCAATGAATGGTCATACAATTAACCATTAAATTAGGTTTGTTTGTTGAGTTCATACCTGTAGCTAGAAAGAGTGGAGTAAAACCCAGAATGTCCTGCTCATCAACTTTTGCTCCATATCTCATTAACAGTTTGACTGCATCAAGCTTCAAAAGTAAAAATAATATAAAAAGAAATTTTGAATAATAATTTGATTGAAATTTTTTTTTTCTCTCCTTCAACTTTTTAAAAAACAAATTGTTAGACCATGGTGTATTATAAAATTTCACATATATAATCTCCTGGATTTTACTCCTTTTTTTAAATTGATTTCACAGTAAATTTTCAAATGTTCTTAATTCACCCTATGCACAGAATACAAATGCAGTTAGACATGATGTGTATGGTTGGTTATTTGTTGATTAATACTGCATCATCAAATTTTCATCTATTCACAAATCAAGTTTACCATTCTCTATAGATTTATCTTAAAAAACTTTGTGTAAGTGCAAAATGTGCAAGTGTGTATTTTTGTCGATCTGGTACAAGCACACACTCAAAGGGTTTTTTTTGGTCAAGGTACTATCTCAGTAAGTCAGTATGTCACAAAAAGCATACCACTCCCTCACGACATTATCCTGGCACCAGTGAATCACTGATACTCTGTCCTCTTCATGTCAAGTGTCAGATGAGAAAGCAGTATCTTAAATTTTAAAGATTTATGTATGATCTAGTGGTTCGAACCCCCTAACCTCAAGTTCTTGAAGGTATGATATGAAAAATCCTGTAACTTACATTCTGACAAGATACAGCAAAGTGAAGTGCGGTCATACCAACTCTGTCTTTTTCATTTATCTTCTCTGGACAGGTGTCATGTAGTAACTTAAGAAAAACAAAAATGCATCACCAAAATGTCAATAATTAATTATTATTTTAATTAACAGACTTGGTTATTTTATTATCAGAACATCATAGGACTGAAACCTGGCATGTACACATTCAAAGGTCTTATCAGTTTTTTTGAGTTATAAGTAATTATTACCACTTTTGTCTTTAGATAATTACTTAAGAAGGTTGTTACATGTCTTTGGGTTGAAACAATAGGGTTACTATAATCATGTTTATAAAAAATATCCAAAACAGACATATTGCTTTAACTCCTTAACACCTAATATTTGACGAATAATATGAGATAACTGGAACACCAATACACTTAGTGATAAAACAGCAAAACTGACAAAAAAAGTAATCAAAATCAAGCACCGTCTTGAATTTAAATGGCAACTTCCTAAATTACAATTATTGGAAATGGCAACAGTAACACCCTATTTATTTTTAGTACGATCAAAACTTCTGTTCCATTTTGGGCTTGTGAATTAAACCGATTTTCTAGCATGTTGTTAACTGTTCATTACCATTAAGTAATCTTGCAGATTTAAGAATTCTCCATCTTCAGCAGCATCACAGACATGTTTGGCTAACTCTGTTTCAGGGCCATGTTTGTATTTCTCCAGTTCTGATTTATCAAAGTCATCTACGGGCTTCCACTGAGTTGATTTGTCTTCATATGTTTTATAATCCATTGCTAAAATAATTCACATAATTTAAATCTTTATAACATAACATTAGTGTTGTGGGATGGAAAAATATGGAAACAAAATTAGCCTCAATACCAGACAAAAAAATTATGTTTATGTCACAATATCAAATATAAAATAACCAATTCTATTAGCATTTCAAATAATATTGTATCCAGACTTTTTTTTTGAAATGTACAATGATGTTGTTCGATAATAAACATCCGTAAGTGGGAGGTTGTGGGTTCGAACCCTGGCCGGGTCTGACCCAACACATGGCATTACGAAATGAAAGTCAAGGTTCTTTCAGATGGGAAGTTAAAATAAACAAGGTCTCTTGTCATGGCAGGCATGGCACGATAAAGAACCCTGCTGTATAATGCCATCAGCTGCAACGCACAGGCAAAATTTCTGCACTTTCGCCTATAGCTGGCTATGTCTCGATATAAGTGAAATATTCTTGACTGGGACATTAAACACCATTACTCAACTCAATAATAAACATATCACATAAAATGTCATTTAATTGGTAATTTGCTATTTTCATTTTAGCTTTGACTGTGTTTTGTACCAAAATTTTAGTTTTGATGGATTTTTTTCACTTTAAGGTGAGAATTAAAAGTGCATATCTTCACATCAAAAGCAGCAGCTGTTTGTTTCAGTTGTTATATTCTTTTTTGCATGTACACATGTATTTACAATTGTATCATTTTCCCTTATATTACAATAATCATGTCCACTTCTCATAATTTATATTCAGGCATGCTATGCTATGTTGGTTGTAAAGTTGCTTAATGTCAAATCAACAATTTTAGCTATTCAAGAGAGCAAGGTTATCAATGTCCAAGAGTAATTCTAAAAAGAAGTTGGTGTATGCATTAAATGTGCAAGTGTGCATTATAGTCTGCCTTGTACTAGCATGCACTAAGGGTGACTGACTCTTGGTTATGGTGCTAGCTCACCAAGTCAGTATGCTGCAGACAAACATACATTCCACCAGACACATTATCTTGGCACAGGTTGAACCAGTCAATTTTCTGTTCTCTTAATGCCAAGCACCAGATGATGAAGCACTATTTTTAATTTTTAATCCTTATGTATGATCCGGCCAGAGTTAAAACTCATAACCTCCCAACTTAAATGTAAATGCTGAGCCACTGAGGCAGTATAATTTTTTGTATACTTTTTTTAATAATTACTTTATCCTATTACAATCAATATTTATAGTGATTGGAATCGAAAAATGTAAGGAAAGAGTTGAAAGCTGCAACAAAAGTATAGGGCTCAAACACTTTATAGACCATCACAATGGATGCTTTTCTGACTTCTATCCTGTATCCATGCAGGCACTTGTTAGGTCTGGCCTGCAACAAATATATGATACTTGAAAATGACAGGAATATGCAGCAAACTGAACAGGTTCAATGGTGTGTATTTGTTATAATAAACGAGGTCTTTGTTCAGATGAACTTAAGTATGGAAACTGCATATATAGAAATCTAGTGTACTGCTACACACGCTTTACTTGGTGACAATTTTTTTATGGAAATTTCACAGGGAAAAATACATCTTTTTTGTTGTTCAATGTATAATCATGATAATAGTGGCATAAAGATTACATTAAATGTAATCTGGTGGTACAATAATTACATTTCGTCGCTGATTCACACCATTTCCCATGCAGAAAGCTATGATTTTGACCGCCTCATTTTTATTCCTGCAATGTCTATTTACCTGTCTACTCAAATCATGAGAATAACAAATATACCATATAAATAGTCATTCGCCAATGGTCCTGTTACCTACCGCATGTTTCAGTGGTTTGCACGATTTATAATAATGGAACCGTCCAAGCGAAAACAAAACAAGAACGTGCTGCCACCGATAAAAAGGCAAAGCCAATTGATAAAAAACTTTTTTTAATTAAACAAAACCAACTGATAAAAAACTTTGGTTTAAATTCTCTTTTACTACTTTTGAATAGTGATCGGTTGGTAAAAGTGCAGTTTTACATTTTTATGTAGCTTACGATAGGATCATAAATTAAGCAAGAGATGTCAATAATATTTTTATATCTAAGCTTAATGTGCTTTATAGCTTTTGTATTTGAAAATTTCTTCCGTGGATGAATAGTCACATGTATTTCGCCTGGTAAACGCATTTTAAGATTTTTTTTTTGAGGACCGCAGAGGTAAATTATCACATTTAATGAACCCCATGATGTCTATTATTATTAAAAATCAGCTCAGTTCCTTGTACTAGAACAAAATTTATCGACCTTTTTATTTATTTCTTATTAAGTTTTCACAACTCAACATCTTGCTGTAGGGGACATATAAATGTCAAAAAGTACATTATCATCATTTTTTTTTTTCAAAAATTATTTTAAAGCCATGAAGGCTTGACACCATTTATTGATAACATAGTGTTGTCATGTACAACTTTTGGATTTTTATAGAATAACAGATTCAAAAGTGATAAATGATCAAATTAACAAGTGTCCACTTTTAATTGAATTGTCTATAAAATATCAAAAGTGGTACAAGACAGTGCCAAATTTTTCAAGTCGGAACAAAATTACAAATCCGAAGGCTACCAATGATCTATAGGCATTTCATAGAACCAAATTCGGTGTGATCATTTGGTCACGAATCAGTGCAAGTCCTGTGACCGATTAGATAAACATTTCCAATAAAACCTTTTTGTTTTTTTAATCCTTCTTTATGACCAAAACGAAAGTGTAATGCTATTTAAAACCAATACGGTAGCTCATTTGGTAGGTTGCTCGCTTCGTATATGAGAGGTCGGAGTTCAAAACACAGACGAGTCTGACCAGAACTTGAAAATTGGTTGTGAGTTTCCTTCGCCAAGCACTCTGCATTTTCGGAGAAAACCTTTAAAACCGATGCCCCGTGTCAAGACAGATGTGGCACGCTAAAGGAACCCCCCCCCACACACACACACACAGTGCTCTAGCTCACTGCAAAGGTAAAATTTCTGCCACTTCAACTATAGTTGGTGACGTCTCGATATACGTGAAATATTCATGACTGGGACGTAAAACCTCATTCATTCAATCAATCAAAACCAAATGTTCTTGGTTATGCATATTTGTAGAGATAATAAAAAGTGTTAAAATACCCCAGTCAAGATTCCTTCAATTATTAGATCACCCGAAAGATAAATTGCAATAGTAATTAATCCGTGGGTGGCTCGGTGGCTCAGTCGTAAAGCATCTATCTCGATAGCGAAAAGTCGAGGTTTCTACACCAGGCTGCGTCATACACGACTTTTAAAACGCCTTTAGAACGTTCGGTATAAAGGTGACAGAGTATCGACTGATTCACCAGGTTTCAAACTTGTAATATGATCTAGAGCGAGTGGTATATTTGTCTGCGACATACTGACTTGGCGAGAAAGCACTTCTGATTGAATTTATGGTGTTTTACGCCCCAATCAAGGGTATTTCACTTCTAGCAAGGCGCTCAGTTCTGATATTTTGGTGTCGTTGATTCTCTTTCTTATAAATAATTAAATAAGCAGTACCAAATACGTTTTTGTTGCCAAATGCGTTATACGATGTCCGACTGCCAAACGATATTATAGATTTTCTTTTATTACACTACATGTTTTTTTAATCATTTTTTAATACTTTTACGGTTTTTTTTCCTGAACCGGGCCGTGAGTGAGCTAAATGTTTTTTTTTATGATACACTTTAAATAAATAAATAAATAAATAAATAAACAAATAAATAAATAAATAAATAAATAAATAAATAAATAAATAAAAGTGAATTTTTTTCAGAATATTTATTTAACAAAAGCTTCAAATTCTTGATCATAACGAGTATTTCATCATCCCATCCCGGGAGAGGGGAGTGGTGCATTTGAATTGTATTCCAAAATCTGTCTTGTCTTAATCCAGTTACAATGTATTTGAAATATACCGTATGGGCACTGATAATAAACAATGATTGTCACTAACAGACAATAGAGCCATTCGATGGAAAACGTGAATTTCATTTCTAGATGCTGGCTACTTTGAGAAAAATGTTTAGATTCAAGTCTTTTAGTCGGTTTTGGGCGAAGCGAGGAGTCCACATGTACAAATTCAGCTTAAGTTCATTATGTTACCCATATAAATCAATGTTGATTCTTAGCCATATCACAGATACAAGTAGAAGGCACATTGCCCAAGAAATTTTGACATTATTAATATTAAAACCATACATGAATTCTACACTAAAATTGTGCACGACGCGAACGGAATATAATGACGGGAAATTGACGCAAAGTAGCATGGGAACAAGGCGACAATGGGATGACGCACATCCGCATAATCTAGCTTGACAACACATTGCGGCAGCAACAAAACGAAACAACACAGTTTTAATTATTTTAACATTTGCTACAAGATGCCACATTCCTTAATGAGCGATAAGTGTTTCTGGAAGATCTATCCCATGGCTTATGAAGGACCAGTTGGTGGACATTACAATCGTCCATGCCCAGTTGAGCTTTTCTTGGCAAAGGGGTCAGCACCAACTTATCAGACTTACATGAGGTTTGTTATTATTGGTTTAAAATTACATGTGTAGATTGAAAAACCAAGTGGTCTATTCAGGCCAGGTCTAAGTGAAGTACGTACTAATTATTACAAGATTCGGCATTAATGAATATAACTTGTTTATAACTATTGTACAATTTTAATACTTTAAAATATCATTAAATGTTTTAAAACACCATTTAAAACTAAACTATTATAATTTCAGTCCTATGGATAGTATTTCAAATTTTAGTTCTTAGTCACAATGTTAATTGCATTTTTGAGATTTTTTCCTTTTCACGATAGGTCACGCAGTTTCAAGATTGAAAGATCAGTTTATACCTCTTTGTTTCGCTTGCATAACAAGAAATGTTTCAATTTTTACCAATCAATTCTAACACAGCCACTTTAACAATCGATTTCTATGCTTTGTCTACAAATTTTGATTGCAAACAAAAAAACATCAGAAAATGAAGGACAGATTTTTCATTTCAAACAGAGTGATAGTAAATTTAGAAATTGACTTCCGTTTTGCTTCATTATCTAAAAAGGTTAATATAAATATATATAGCACAAATACCAGTTGAATTTTGATGTGCCAGATGTGCACATTTCGGAAATTCATTCCTCATCAGTGACACTTAGACCAAAAAGTTTGATAATAAAAAACATAAGCCAAACAGTTGGAAATTATTGAATCTAAAGTTCCAAAATCGTATTAATCCAAATCCAGCTAAGGAATGCTTTGCATGAGGGAACAAACCTTACTTTGAAACAAATTTTACAATTTAAGTCAGCTGAAAATTTTGTTAAATGGTACATATTCTGACAGCACAAAGTACTGCCTACTGAGTTATGGATACCCTCGGGGAGTTTTACTCCACCAGCAGCGGCACCCGCTCAGGAGTAGTAAATATATAGCACAAATACCAGTTGAATTTTGATGTGCCAGATGTGCACATTTCGGAAATTCGTTCCTCATCAGTGACACTTAGACCAAAAAGTTTGATAATAAAAAACATAAGCCAAACAGTTGGAAATTATTGAATCTAAAGTTCCAAAATCGTATTAATCCAATTTCATTCTTATTTCTTTATAGACAAGAAACATCAGAGAATGAAGCACAGATTGGGTATATTACAGCCAAAACAGTAGAACAAATAGAAGTAAAACAACAGAGAATAGACAACAAAGAGTACAACCCAAAACCAAAATCAGACCGTAAATACGGAGTTATCCGAAGAGTTGGTAAAGGAATCCGGGCACTGAAAAATAGAGTCACGGGGAAAACTGAAGTCAGGAAAATAAAGAATTAATGGATTTGCTGCTTGGAGAAACTTGTACATAGCTAAAAAGAAAATCATGATATAAACAAAAAAACTCTATAATTGTTGATCTTAATTTAAATATTTGTGATTATAGTTAATGAAACTGATTACATTTTTTCTGTCAGGTTTTATCAATTTATACAATGTTATAATGTATACAGTGTTTCATTTATTTTCTTTCACTATGTGGAAGTAATTTTTCTTGTTTTCTTTTTACATATGCATGTTTAGTTGTCTTATTTATTTTATTTTATTATTTGATTTGATTTTGTTTTGTTTTTGTTTTATTTTGTTTGTTTCTTAATCTTAAGCCTGAAGTTAACTTTTGTCGATTTTTAAAGAAATTTTAACGACCTACTTTGACGTGTGTTTCTTAACTTTTGAATACAGTTTATATCTTTTATTTATTTATTTATTGCATTGATTTAATTACAAATTGTTAATTTGAATTATTATTTTAATCTAAAACAATAATACAAATGAATGGCAAATCAATATGAGCAGGTGTTCTTTATCTTTGTATGCAACAATTCCGGAGTGCATAAGAATAATACGATTAATACCATTTTACGACCAGGCCAAGATTGTTTTACTCACATTAGTGATCAGTTTTTCATCGACATAAACTTAACTACCTTCGGCAAACAAAAATGACTAACAGTTTCACTAATAGGATCTGCCTACTAAGAGTGCCTTTACAGATGTCCATGCCCCTCCACGTTTTTTAACGTCGTATCAGCAGTCAGCTTTTCGAGACAAAAGTTTAGTATTAATGTCTAGGATTTAAACTTAAAAACACGTTTATATATGTGTGAGATGCATATTTTAACCTGTCGTGTACTGGTACCGGCTCTTTCTCAGTGCGACTTTTAGTAAGGTGCTTAGTAACAAAGTCATTATGCCGAAAAACCACTTTCACAGTCCATTATCATGGTATCGAGTGAATCAGTCGATACCCTTTTCCTCCTTATGTCGACACCCAAGCGAGGAAGCAGTTTTTCAATTTTAAACGTATGACCCTACCGGGGTTCGAACCTACTCAGTGGCGTAGCTAGAAGAAAATGAATGTACAAGCCTGGCGCCGAAGGCACCATACGCGCCGTCGGCGGGTTTACGCTAGGGGGGTCCGGGGGCATGCTCCCCCTGAAAATTTTGAAAAAATAAGCACTTTGGTGCTTTTTCTGCATTCAAAAACAATATTTACATCAGTAAAAAAAAATAAAAATTCGTATTTTTGTCTGTTTTTATTCAGACAAAGAGTTAGACACAGTGATGCAGCTGGAAAAAATGTACTTGAAATATCCGTAGTCACCGAGATCACACAAAAACAATAACATTACAAATTGTAATTTGTTACTTTTAATTTTTCATATGTTGCGTCACATGCCCATAAAAAATATAAGGCGAAACAAATAGTAAACACATAATGGCCCTGTGCTTAACTGATGTTAAAACTCCAGTCGAGGAACGGACATAATTGAAAAATGTCCGATTAAAACATCATCTGGGTTAGACGTTATTGGCTTGTCGCTAGACTGAACGAGAGACAAAATCTGTGACTGTTTTACATTTAAAAAAGTCTATTGTTTTTGCTGGATTTTGCTGCTTTTTTCATGTTTGTTTGCCAATACTCAACAGGAAGACGTTTTTTTTTAATTATAAATGATTAGGTAAAGGCTTACATGTACATTTGCGTTTCCGGAATGACATGTAGTCATCATTTCCAGACAGATATCGACTTAGTCAGTGAAGTATAATTTATTCTTTAAATGGTTCAAAGTTAAAAATTTTATAATCCACTGTTTTAAACTTTCGCAATATAATTATTTTATTTTTCATTTATACGACAGATTGAATAAATTTAAAAAAAATTCAAAAAATTATGTGCAAGCACAGGATTATTGGGTTATATGCACGCTACGCCACTGCTACTGACATCCCGCTCTCTAGTGAGGGGGGGGGGGGGGTAATTTTCTGCTCAAATTGTTTGACTCAAATTACAGATAGACAAGTCGCTGAAACAACTTGCTGGTAAAACGAAATGACATCGGATTTCAAAGCTTTCGTTTACTCAAAATACACGTAGTTCAAAATCTTCAAAAATATATGTTTTTGCCTCTGGAAATCTATATGAACTACGCAAACTACTATACACCCTTAAAATTCAGTACGGAAAATACAAATTTTGATATCTATGTCTGTTACCAAAATAATGCGAAATCACAAGTTAGATCGTTTTAAAAAGTTAGATCAGGCTGTTCAATAAATAGCATTCAGAATGACGCATGCAGCAATAATACATCATTAGTGATTTATAACTACAGTAAAGAAGTCTTGTACTGTACAGCAGAATTAACTTGGTCAGTACTTTACCGAGACAGTCTCATACTGTATAACAGAAGTTGCTTGGTCAATAATTAACCGAGACAGTCTCATACTGTATAACAGAAGTTGCTTGGTCAGTACTTTACCGAGACAGTCTCATACTGTATAACAGAAGTTGCTAAGTCAGTAATTTAACGAGACAGTCTCATACTGTATAGCAGAATTAACTTGGTCAGTAATTTACCGGGACAGTCTCATACTGTATAACAGAAGTTGCTTAGTCAGTACTTTACCGGGACAGTCTCATACTGTATAACAGAATTAACTTGGTCAGTAATTTACTGAGGCAGTCTCATACTGTATAACAGAAGTTGCTTAGTCAGTAATTTACCGAGACAGTCTCATACTGTATAACAGAATTAACTTGGTCAGTACTTTACCGGGACAGTCTCATACTGTATAACAGAAGTTGCTTAGTCAGTACTTTACCGAGACAGTCTCATACTGTATAACAGAATTAACTTGGTCAGTAATTTACTGAGGCAGTCTCATACTGTATAACAGAATTAACTTGGTCAGTAATTTACCGAGACAGTCTCATACTGTAAAGCACAATTTACTTAGTCAGTAATTTACTAAGACAGTTTCATACTGTATAACAGAAGTTGCTTAGTCAGTACTTTACCGAGACAGTCTCATACTGTAAAGCACAATTTACTTAGTCAGTAATTTACTAAGACAGTCTCATACTGTATAACAGAAGTTGCTTAGTCAGTAATTTAACGAGACAGTCTCATACTGTATAGCAGAATTAACTTGGTAAGTACTTTACCGGGACAGTCTCATACTGTATAACAGAAGTTGCTTAGTCAGTACTTTACCGGGACAGATTCATACTGTATAACAGAATTAACTTGGTCAGTAATTTACTGAGGCAGTCTCATACTGTATAACAGAATTAACTTGGTCAGTAATTTACCGGGACAGTCTCATACTGTATAACAGAATTAACTTGGTCAGTAATTTACTGAGGCAGTCTCATACTGTATAACAGAATTAACTTGGTCAGTACTTTACCGGGACAGTCTCATACTGTATAACAGAATTAACTTGGTCAGTACTTTACCGGGACAGTCTCATACTGTATAACAGAATTAACTTGGTCAGTAATTTACTGAGGCAGTCTCATACTGTATAACAGAATTATCTTGGTCAGTACTTTACCGGGACAGTCTCATACTGTATAACAGAATTAACTTGGTCAGTAATTTACTGAGGCAGTCTCATACTGTATAACAGAATTAACTTGGTCAGTACTTTACCGGGACAGTCTCATACTGTATAACAGAATTAACTTGGTCAGTAATTTACTGAGGCAGTCTCATACTGTATAACAGAATTAACTTGGTCAGTAATTTACCGGGACAGTCTCATACTGTATAACAGAATTAACTTGGTCAGTACTTTACCGGGACAGTCTCATACTGTATAACAGAAGTTGCTTAGTCAGTACTTTACCGAGACAGTCTCATACTGTATAACAGAATTAACTTGGTCAGTAATTTACTAAGACAGTCTCATACTGTATAACAGAAGTTGCTTAGTCAGTAATTTACCGAGACAGTCTCATACTGTAAAGCAGAATTAACTTGGTCAGTACTTTACCGAGACAGTCTCATACTGTATAACAGAATTAACTTGGTCAGTACTTTACCGGGACAGTCTCATACTGTATAACAGAAGTTGCTTAGTCAGTACTTTACCGGGACAGTCTCATACTGTAAAGCAGAATTTGCTTGGTCAGTAATTTACTGAGGCAGTCTCACACTGTATAACAGAAGTTGCTTAGTCAGTAATTTACCGGGACAGTCTCATACTGTATAACAGAATTAACTTGGTCAGTACTTTACCGGGACAGTCTCATACTGTATAACAGAATTAACTTGGTCAGTAATTTACTGAGGCAGTCTCACACTGTATAACAGAAGTTGCTTAGTCAGTAATTTACCGGGACAGTCTCATACTGTATAACAGAATTAACTTGGTCAGTACTTTACCGGGACAGTCTCATACTGTATAACAGAATTAACTTGGTCAGTAATTTACTGAGGCAGTCTCACACTGTATAACATAAGTTGCTTAGTCAGTAATTTACCGGGACAGTCTCATACTGTATAACAGAATTAACTTGGTCAGTACTTTACCGGGACAGTCTCATACTGTATAACAGAATTAACTTGGTCAGTAATTTACTGAGGCAGTCTCATACTGTATAACAGAATTAACTTGGTCAGTAATTTACCGGGACAGTCTCATACTGTATAACAGAATTAACTTGGTCAGTAATTTACTGAGGCAGTCTCATACTGTATAACAGAATTATCTTGGTCAGTACTTTACCGGGACAGTCTCATACTGTATAACAGAATTAACTTGGTCAGTAATTTACTGAGGCAGTCTCATACTGTATAACAGAATTAACTTGGTCAGTACTTTACCGGGACAGTCTCATACTGTATAACAGAATTAACTTGGTCAGTAATTTACTGAGGCAGTCTCATACTGTATAACAGAATTAACTTGGTCAGTAATTTACCGGGACAGTCTCATACTGTATAACAGAATTAACTTGGTCAGTACTTTACCGGGACAGTCTCATACTGTATAACAGAAGTTGCTTAGTCAGTACTTTACCGAGACATTCTCATACTGTATAACAGAATTAACTTGGTCAGTAATTTACTAAGACAGTCTCATACTGTATAACAGAAGTTGCTTAGTCAGTAATTTACCGAGACAGTCTCATAACGTAAAGCAGAATTAACTTGGTCAGTACTTTACCGAGACAGTCTCATACTGTATAACAGAATTAACTTGGTCAGTAATTTACTAAGACAGTCTCATACTGTATAACAGAAGTTGCTTAGTCAGTAATTTACCGAGACTGTCTCATACTGTAAAGCAGAATTAACTTGGTCAGTAATTTACCGAGACTGTCTCATACTGTATATTAGAAGTTGCTTAGTCAGTACTTTACCGAGACTGTCTCATACTGTAAAGCAGAATTTGCTTGGTCAGTAATTTACTGAGGCAGTCTCACACTGTATAGCAGAAGTTGCTTAGTCAGTAATTTACTAAGACAGTCTCATACTGTATAGCAGAATTAACTTGGTCAGTACTTTACCGAGACTGTCTCATACTGTAAAGCACAATTTACTTAGTCAGTAATTTACTAAGACAGTCTCATACTGTATAACAGAAGTTGCTTAGTCAGTAATTTACCGAGACAGTCTCATACTGTATAGCAGAATTAACTTGGTCAGTACTTTACCGAGACAGTCTCATACTGTATAGCAGAATTAACTTGGTCAGTACTTTACCGAGACAGTCTCATACTGTATAACAGAAGTTGCTTAGTCAGTAATTTACCGAGACTGTCTCATACTGTAAAGCACAATTTACTTAGTCAGTAATTTACTAAGACAGTCTCATACTGTATAACAGAAGTTGCTTAGTCAGTAATTTACCGAGACAGTCTCATACTGTATAGCAGAATTTACTTAGTCAGTAATTTACTGAGACAGTCTCATACTGTATAACAGAAGTTGCTTAGTCAGTAATTTACTAAGACAGTCTCATACTGTATAACAGAAGTTGCTTAGTCAGTAATTTACCGAGACAGTCTCATACTGTAAAGCAGAATTAACTTGGTCAGTAATTTACCGAGACTGTCTCATACTGTATAACAGAAGTTGCTTAGTCAGTAATTTACCGAGACTGTCTCATACTGTATAACAGAAGTTGCTTAGTCAGTAATTTATCGAGACTGTCTCATACTGTATAACAGAAGTTGCTTAGTCAGTAATTTACTGAGGCAGTCTCACACTGTATAACAGAAGTTGCTTAGTCAGTAATTTACTAAGACAGTCTCATACTGTATAACAGAAGTTGCTTAGTCAGTAATTTACCGAGACAGTCTCATACTGTATAGCAGAATTTGCTTGGTCAGTAATTTACTGAGACAGTCTCATACTGTAAAGCAGAATTAACTTAGTCAGTACTTTACCGAGACAGTCTCATACTGTATAACAGAAGTTGCTTAGTCAGTAATTTACCGAGACAGTCTCATACTGTATAACAGAAGTTGCTTAGTCAGTAATTTACCGGGACAGTCTCATACTGTAAAGCAGAATTTGCTTGGTCAGTAATTTACCGGGACAGTCTCATACTGTATAACAGAATTTACTTGGTCAGTAATTCACCGAGACAGTCTCATACTGTATAACAGAATTAACTTGGTCAGTAATTTACTAAGACAGTCTCATACTGTATAGCAGAATTAACTTGGTCAGTAATTTACCGAGACAAGTCTCATACTGTATAACAGAAGTTGCTTAGTCAGTAATTTACCGAGACAGTCTCATACTGTATAACAGAATTTACTTGGTCAGTAATTCACCGAGACAGTCTCATACTGTATAACAGAAGTTGCTTAGTCAGTAATTTACCGAGACAGTCTCATACTGTAAAGCAGAATTTGCTTGGTCAGTAATTTACCGGGACAGTCTCATACTGTATAACAGAATTTACTTGGTCAGTAATTCACCGAGACAGTCTCATACTGTATAACAGAATTAACTTGGTCAGTAATTTACTAAGACAGTCTCATACTGTATAGCAGAATTAACTTGGTCAGTAATTTACCGAGACAGTCTCATACTGTAAAGCACAATTTACTTGGCCAGTAATTTACCGAGACAGTCTCATACTGTATAGCAGAATTTACTTGGTCAGTAATTCACCGAGACAGTCTCATACTGTATAGCAGAAGTTGCTTGGTCATTTCCTACCGAGGCAGATGTCTCTCATTCCATCTAGGTAGTTAAGGTTCTGACTTTCTCGAGAACTTCCAGATGTTTTGAATAAAGACAAAATTGGAATTAATCTCTGGAGATGACTTCAAAATTCAATTGTGTTTGAATGCGCAAAATAATATTGTTTTGGCCTTACACACTGTCGCCGTACAAAAAGTGTGGTTTAGGTCAGAGGAAATGCGGAGCGGAGTCTAACTCAACACATGGCTTTTTCAATCAATTTTCCTTTCTACGAAACTCATTGCGTTGACACCATGTGTATTGCAATGGCAGTAATTTTGAAATCAAGTTCAAATGTGTTTGATTTCTAGGATTTATACAATTATAATTACATTACGATAAATATTATAGTTGGTTAAAAACATCGTAAATACACCATGCATGTGATTTGTTTTCGAATATTTGTTGACGTCTTTAACGCTTTGGTGTTTTCGGAATTCGGATGAATATAATCTAAATTGTTGAAGAACCACGCAAAGTTTGGAGGGTAAAAAGGGTCATAATTCTATGTATGTAGGTGAAATGCTAATTCATCTATCTTCTTGTATGTTGATGCTATCAAGTAATAATAATTTGTCTATATCGCATCATGACAATTTCATTTGTCCATGTCTATAATTCTATGTGTCTAAATTGCATTCTAAATAATCTTACTGTTAACATTTATTAGTTCATTTCACGAACTCATATCGTTATTTGTTTATGTTCTTAAATACAAGTTTCAAGTCACTGTTGTATTCATTCATGTCACCTACGGGTATCGTTATTTTTCGTGGTTGTAACTCGCATTCCAATTATGTTAACAAATGAATTAAATGCTTCATTATGACAACAGAGGGCGCGTCGAACGCTACAATAAATGTACATGATGCGATATAGACGAATTAATAATACTTGATAGCATCAACATACAAGAAGTTAAATGAATTAGCATCTCATCTACATACATAGAATTATGACCCTTTTTACCCTCCATAGCAAAGACCCGGAAATTTCATTATAGGCCGGATTTGACTATCTAAAAGACCGTATTCTTTATCAAACAATAAATCAACCTTATTTTTGGTTAAATCTCTTAAATTCAAGGCGTATACCAGTGCCATTAATCGTTAAAAAGAACAATATCGTTAAAATAGTGGACTGTGCGCTAGATTACAAACCACAGTCTTCCAGATGAATATTTTCCGATTTTTATGGAACTTTTTTCTGATGGGACTTTAATAAACACTTCAACAAAAAGCCGATTATCATTACAGATCCTAATGTTGGCGACTATTTTAAGCTTGAGCGCAAGCAGCCATATCAAAGCGCAGGTGACAAAACTGACATAAAAATTGTCAACATCTCTGTCCTAAAAATTTTAGATCGAGTGTCTTGTGAAGGTTTTAGGAAGGAAGGCACGAAGGTCGGTTGTTTCTCTAGGTATTTCAGCTAACTCCGCCATTTTAGAACTGACCATCTCAATATAGGTGAATCAAATTTTGATTGGACCGTCAGATACATTCCATTCACCTTTATTACAATATAATCAAATCTTAATCCAGTTTATAAAGATTAGTATATAACCGCTTTGTTGTACCCCAGTATTATTCGCAATTGCTGAACTGTCCATATTGGTTCGGTGTAACAAACCAAATTAACGTACCACGATAGAGAACCAAACAATAAATTAGCTTCAAGCAAAAAGTACCAAAAGATACAACAAACATGCATTTCAAAAATAGCACACAGGAAACTATTTTACAATCAATTTAATGAAGCCACCATTTACAAATCCTTTCTAACAAGAACGACGATTCAACTGGTTCAGTTAAAGCTACATTAAGTTTTCCAAAGAAAAAATTAAAACGGTGCTAATCTAATTAATGATGTTCCTAATGAACAATGTTACATTTGGTTCAACGATAAAAGCTCTAATTAATACAGAAATTATAGTATTTACTCAGCGAGATGCAGCATTTGGGATCTAATATTAGAACATGGTTACGTCATCAAAACCCGGGTCATTTAAACACAACTTTCAAAACGGTGAAATACGATAAATTAAACACACAACTTCGTTGAATTTGTCATTTGTGACTTAGTAAGGGATACATTACACCATTTCAAATACATCTGGATATTAATGAAGGACAATTAATGCAATCTGTCATGTTTCACCTTCGATTCTAGGGTTTTTTCGTACATCCGTGCGCATGCTCCAAGCTCATAATTACCACCGTAAAACACTGACCAACCGGTCAGAAGATTCCGTTTATTTACAGCTAATAGAAATGAAATTTTAGAAAATGAATGTCATGGATCGTGGTTAGAAGATATCTATTTTTTAAAAAATATATTTTTAGAAAATGAAAAAAAATTCAGAAAATTGAATAACTTAATGCAGCTTTAACTTAATAAAATTGTTGATGTGGTGATTTTTTAACATCACATCAACATTTCAGCTATTCGCGACGAAAGCAAGGTATGCGTGTGATGTGCATTAGAGTCCGTCGTGTTGTCGAACGCAATCAGGGCGACGTTTTTGTAAGGTGTTAGCTTATCGGGTCAGTTTCCCACAGACAAGCAAAACACTCCCCAATCCATTATTCCTATTCTCCTAATACCGAGCGCCGGACGAGGAAGCACTATATGTATCTCAATTTTCATAGTCTTATGCATGACCCTGTCAGTGTTCGAACCCATGACCCCCCGCTCTCGAGAAGTACGCGCTACCAATGAGCCAGTCGAAAAGGTATTAATAATACCTTTATTAGTAATAAATAATAAGGCACCATTGAACCTAATACATTTATTTAACTTATTTCATTTTTTAACAAGACGGAAGTCGTGTCAGCAGACGAAAAGCGAAAATCATCTTTTGACTTGTTAACGGAGTAAAGGGTTAGAAACCGATTAAGAATTAAATTTAACGAGCAGTTGGAGTCTTTCTGAAGAGACATTAAAAACTGATGTTCTATGTCACGGCAGGTGTGGCAAGTTAAAGAACCCTCCCTGCACATTGCCATAAGCGCACTACAAAGGTAATAATTTCCGACGTCTCGATATAAATGAAATATTCTTGACTGGGAGGTAAAACCCAATTAAATCAATATATCAATAAATTTATCTTATTTAGACTCGTTAATGGAGTAAAAAGTATGAAACCTTCCCTTATTGATTAAGAATTAAATTCAAACGAATAGTTGATACCCAGGTAAATCTGGATCAAAGAATTGCCTCAGTCGGGAAGAATACATTGATTGCAGTCAAAAGATTTTTTCAAAAACACAAGCACAAACTATTTCAGATATTGATGAAATTGGCTGTTGGGCAATTGCTAGTAGTTAAAATTACTGATGCAATATTTTTACAATGTGCATTTAATCAGTATCAGAACAGTTGATTAAACTATTAATGCACTGATGAAGTTTACTAATGCAGTACCATAATAGTTACACAGCTTGGAGCGGTCGCTTTATGCGCATGTGTGTTGATGGGAAATGACGCAAAGTAACATGGAAACGCGACGATAGTGGGATGACGCACATCCGCCGAATCCAGCTTGACAACACATTGCGGCGGCAAGCAAAGTACAGCACCAAAGAATTTAACATAACAATTTTAACATCGCTACAAGATGCCACATTCCTTAATGAGCGACCAGTGTTTCTGGAAGATATACCCTATGGCTTATGAAGGACCAGTTGGTGGACATTACAATCGTCCATGCCCAGTTGAGCTTTTCTTGGCAAAGGGGTCAGCACCAACATATCAGACATACTTGAGGTTTGTATCTACAATGAAGCATTCTTTGTATTTTGCGCGTTAAAAAGAGCAATTTCTTAGATTTTTTAACCGTCTTTGGCTTTTTTTTTTTTTTTTTTTTTAGAAATTTAAAAAATAAAAGCATAATTATCAAATTACTTTCAATTTAACAAGACTTGCTATATGCAGGGCACAGAATTTTGTGTTAGGTTTTCATAATTCCCGCTTTTTGTTTTAGTATCACGAAGTTTCTTCAAAACGTGAACACTTTATCATCCTTGTAACCGGTCTAATTTCAATTACAATCGGAGAGTGTTTAGAGACTGATCTCTGATTTACTTGTATTTTTGTAGACAAGAAACATCAGAGAATGAAGCACAGCTTGGGTATATTACAGCTAAAACAATAGGACGGATAGAAGTAAAACAACAGAGAATAGACAACAAAGAGTACAACCCAAAACAAAAATCAGACAATAAATCCGGAGTTATCCGAAGACTGGGAAAAGGAATCCGGGCACTGAAAAATAGAGTCACCGGGAAAACTGAAGTCAGGAAAATAAAGATGTAATGGATTGTTGCATAAAAAACTTGTACATAGTTAAACACCAAATCACGATTGTAATTGTAAAAACTCTGATTATTGTTAACTTATAGTTAACCATTTGTGATTGTTCACAAACTTGATTATATTTTTTCTGTCAATTTTGAATTCACTGTGTGAAAGTAATATGAATTTTTCTAGTTTTAATCTTTTTTCATTTACATATATTGATCTTTTTTAAACTATTATGTTTCAATTTATTTTAAGTATACATTGTTACATTTTTTCTATTTTGTTTCAAATTAAGTATACATTATTTTACGTTCTCTCTTTTTATTTGTTACATTTTTTTTTAAACTTCTTCATACTGATTTATTTATTTATTAAATGCGCTTAATTGAATTATTTATTTAAAAACAAAAAAGAAAATCAAGAATACAAATTTATGACAAATCAAAACTAGCAGTTGTTATTTTTTATTTATCATCAGATATTAAAATCTGATCATAGAAAATCATTCTACAAAAATACCGATAAAAAGTGAATATCAAGTCTGGTTTGATTGGGAATGTTTATCTAATAAGCCTTAATGAAGTGTTCAAAGTGACATATCACAAGCACCTTAACATCCCTAGCGCTGTAGTTTTAGCGGTATGAAAATGACATGATAGTATAAATTTTACTGGACTTAGATGCTTTTGAACATGCCCTAAAACTGGGGGTATAAGGTATGAAACTCTTTGTCACAGCTAATAAACCAATAATTTGGGTTTAAAGCCTCAATTTCTCTGTCCTGAAAGCATCTAACGAAATCACCTATAAACTTCGAATATATTTACAAAACATACATATATCTATTTCATCAAGGTGAACTTAACAACAAAAACATAATTAACACACATAAATAGGATGACATTTTAATCTTGCTTAATTTCATAAAATAATACCAACAAACCTTAAATGCGTAATAATATAAGTATAATCATCTCCGTTATTAATAAAAAAAAAAGTTGGAAATACATTCAGAAATCATATATATGGAACAGTTTATATTTAGATATACAGGACAGATAGATTTCAACATAAATGCAACTGCAACAAAATGTTACTACAAATATACCAAAAACTAAAATAAATGCTAGATCCATTTAACAAAACAAATTATAATTAGCAGGTGAAAATATTTATTAATTGCATAGCTAATGAGCTGTCCTGGCTGTAAATTTACTGCATCTATATTTTCCAGAAATTTAAACTTCTGCACTCCATTTTACATAATACCACCCTTCTAGCAATTACAATTTAGCCTTCTTACTTTATCCTTTGAAAGAGTGGATTGGCAATTGTGCCTATACCACCTGTAGGAATGTAGGAAAGTCAAGAGATATGGGTTAGGAATGAAAATACAGGTTAGGAATGCAGTGGTTTGGGTAGCTTAGTTGGTGCAGTGGAGTGGAGTAACCGTGTTTTATACCTCCTTTAAGATTCTTTCATTTATATTTAATCAGTCAGTTGGGGGACAATGGAGAAAAAGGGGTTGCCCAGAGAAAATTACCAGCCTTCAGCAAGTAAACTTGCAAACTTTTTTCACACCAAGATTTGTCCCAAGCTGAATTCAAACATAGGTTGTGAGAGGCACTGTGATCTTTCTGCCCTTACATTAGACCACTCAGCCATCCAGGACCTCAGTTAATAGAGCACTCGTATAATGTGGGCAGCCACTGGTTTGCTCTCTAGTCTTATCTACATACTAATTCTCCTTTACAGATTCATGTTTGCATATAATCATAAAACAAGAGTACCTCCTATATTATGTAACCACTTAAATAAATTTAGTAAACCTAGATTTGTCCTTATCCAAGAGTGGTATATCATGTAACATAATTCTCTAATGCTCTCTTATTGGGAGTTGCCTCCCTTCTGGGAGGCTAAATAAAGAGGGGACAGGGCTGTTCTATATTTATTGATGTGTTAAGATATTACATAAGGTATGATATAATCACAAGATTTTTTGGGGGAAAAGTTGTAGAAGTTGACAGGTTGTGTCAAATCTGGGTAGGTTAATATTGAAATTCTTATATAAGTTCACTGACTATTACAAAAATCATATTATCATTTTAAAAATAGTGTAGTCCATCCTGTCTGTCAATTATTGATCTATTCTATTCTATCTGTCAATCATTCATCAATCCTCAGATTTAGTCATCATCCCAATCGTCGTCATCATCAGTGTCATCCTCATCATCAATCCTCAGATTTAGTCATCATCCCAATCGTCGTCATCATCAGTGTCATCCTCATCATCATCTTCTTCATCTACAAAAAGTAGAAAACCAGTTTTTAAAATATAATTGGATGACGTTAAAAACATTATGATATGTCCTATTCTGTATGCCAAAATAAATTATAAAAAAGAATACTTTTTCATTTAGTTTAGACTTTAATTTGTATAAAGAGAAATCTGTGCATGCAAAGCAGTATAAGTGGCATATCCAAAACAAATTTATTTCGGTAAAGAGAGAAAAATTATAGTTGATTCAAAAGTAACTTTGTTAATATTTAGTGGGTATATTCTGTGCCTGACTTACCAGAACCTTGTATATGTTTCTGTCTGTTGGCCAGAGCGCGGGCCAGGGCTCCTACAATACCACCAGATGGCTCAGATGAAGTACCAGAAGTGCGATCATCTTGGTCGACCTTAAATAAAAAGATTATAATCTCAATAAAATTATTGTTGCAGAATTCTAAAATATTACAAAATTATCACATAAATAAAATATATAATCTGAAAGTGAAATTACTACCATAAAAAATTAACCAAATCTCGCAATTAAAATTTAATTTAAAACAGTTCATCTGTGCTTAATATAGCATGGCATTACCAAGAAACAAGAAATAAAGGAAAGCAAAGATTGCTTGTAATCCCATTTATGTAAAAAAAATTGTAACAAAATCTTTTAACACACTTTAAATTCTCATACAGGATCATGACATAAATATATCTGTAAGTCTAACAAATTCAACAGAACTTACATGTTTAAGACTAGTTCCAGATCTAATAGCACTCAGTAGGTCTCCACGAGCATCCGGTTTCTCTTCATTAGGTGTCACTTTTTTCAATGGTCCACCTCCAGATCTTATTTGGTCAAGTAAAGCCCCTCTGCCTTCTGACATGGGTGGTCCACCCTGTGATGAAACAGGGGGTGGGGGTGGGGCAGCTGGAGCCAATGGTGGGGGTGGAGGTGCTGCTGGAGCAGCAGGTGGTGGTGGTGGTGGAGGTGCAGTACTTGGAGCTTTAGCATGAGCAGGAGGAGGTGGTGGGGGGAATCCTGCATTGCCATGTTGCTGAGGAGGTGGTGGTGGTGCTCCCATGCTCCTGTTAGGTGTTCTGTTTGGTGTTGGGGGAGGTACATTACTCCTTGATGGAGGAGGGGGAGGAACAGGTCCTCTGTTTGTTGTTGGTGTTGGTCGACTATGTCCTCCAGACTTTGCTGTTTGAGGTGGGGGTGGTGGTGGCATACCTAAAATGCAATTAAAATAAAATATAATTATTTATAAATACAATAATTATGTAAAAATAATAAAACAAAAGATAATAAGACAAGAGATCGGCAATTTGAAAAATGCTGTCCATACGACTTATATTTGACCTTGGCAAGTCATCCATCTTTCATAGCAATTTTAGAAGTTTCTTTCAAGATATTATAAGTCAAGTTCAAATTTTCCTTTTAATTATAGACTTAAAAGCTTTACAAGTAGGATTGAAAAAACTTCCAACCAAAGTCAGCACATCCACATGGTTAAAAAGGCACTGGTCTGTGTAGATAACAAACACTGAAGACAACAATAACTGCTTTGTTTAACTTGTCAGACATGACAAAATACAGTCAAACCTGTCTATAAAGGCCACCCACTGAAATCAATAAAAGTGACCTTTATTGACAGGAGGCCTTTATGTACAAGTTCAAATAATAAAGACAAAGAGCAACTGAAATAGAATTTAATTGGTCTTTATAAGCAGGTGGTCCTTATAGAGAGGTGGCCTTAAAGGCAGGATTAACTGACTATTATTATAGAAAAGTTTATTGGATTTTACACTTTCTCCCTCACAAAGCACTGTTGTTTTATCAATGATAAATCTATATTTACATTGCTTACAAATGTAGTCATTAATATATCAGTAACTAAAAGTCAACTAGAGCTGTAAGAAAAATACAACAACACACCAACGCACATCTAGTCCATAAAATATTTTAACACCATGGTATTTACCAGTTTTGTCATGTGGTCATCAATACTTTTTTGTTAAAAATTACAACTAACCTGATTTGAAATCATGGAAAAGTATCTCATTAATAAAACATTTAATCCTATTTTGAAAAATTTCCTTATGTGGATCCTGAAAATGAATTTTCAATTTATATTTCTTGTAATTTACCTGATGGGGGTGGAGGTGGAGGTCTAGACTCCATCTCCCTCTTTACTTGTTCTATCCCACCATGCTGTTCCACAAAGTCGTAGATGAAATCCACAGTTTCTTTGTCTACTTCAGATGTTTCATTGATACCAAGAGAATCAAACAGTTTTCTCATATCAGGGTCCAAGTTGTTCATCTGAAAAGTAATCAGGTTAATTAGTGTTTTAGAAAACTTTCACTGAAAACAAGACTTTACTACCTTTACTAAATGGTGATAAAAATAAAGATTAGTCAGAGATGACAACCCTTAAGTTAACAGTGTAAAATAGTAATAATCCATACAAAAAGTAGTAAACTGAGGTTGATAAAAGTATTTATTTATTTTTTTGTTTTTATACAAAAATTAAAAACAAAGATTAAAACATTAAAATAAAATTATAATTTAAATGTTGAAACACTGTATCATGTATTCTTATTAGTGTGTATCAAATTAGGTGCTCCTGTATTAATATTGGCCGTCTCATTATTTTCCCTTAAACAGGCTTGAGCTAAAATTAATGTTGAAATGCATTAATGTTAGCGGAAATGAAATTAACGCCAAAAGTGCCAATATTAATACAGTAGCATGTTTGAAATTATTTATGTATGGTATATTTTCAGACATCACCTATCCTTTGAATCATAGAATTTTCTTTTAATCTGTTTAGGTTAAAATAATTTAAAATTTTAATATGTTTATGTTTTTTTAACTTTAGAAAAAGCCCTGAAGTAAAAGCACTAAGATAAACACAATGATTTAGCTTACATCAAAACCTTTATCAGGATCCCATCCAACGTGTCCGACGTGACGGAAGTTTGTCGGAGTACTGATGTCATCTTTAGTGATTTTCTTCTTCTTGTCTTTATCCTTCTTATTCTTCTTAGTTGGTAAAGTTGACAAACTGGCACTTTTATGTAAATTAGAGTCCGATACATTGGTGTCTAAACAAATAAAATTCAAAGAATTTAACGAATATTTCAATATTAGTATCATTGATGAAATGGCATTTTATCTAAATAAGAGTCTAATATACAAACAAAACAATTAGAATGAAACAAAGGTTATAAATAATTCTGTTTGTTAACATTAACAATTGACACTCTTATGAAAACTGGAGTCTGGTATATTGGTTTTTAAACAAAGTAAATTCAGCTTACAGTTAATCATTTCTAAATGACACCTCATTTGTCAAAATCCAATTTTTAACATTTTTTCTTTCTCAGTTTAATTCAAAACCCTTTTATAATGTCAAAATTTGACAGAGCATATTGTGGTAGTTAAACAGAATTTTTTCAAAATGTCTTCTGTATCAATATATCTATATTTAAAATTATTTTATTTTCATTTTTAATATCTCAATTGTAATGTTGAGGAGTTTTTTTTTATTTGAATGTCTGTTTGAATGTTTTCACAAGGTTCTGAAAATATAAATTATTTCAAATGTTGCTGTAAATACTTTGACAGTGTTTCTTAAAATTAAAAGGAGATTGTCTTCTACAGAGAGAAATTAAAGAAATCAATTTGAGATAATCAAATTACTTACTAATAACAGGTGCTTGGTTCGGAACTGCAGGTACTTGAGCTGCACTTGAGCCATGCTTCACACTCTGTTGTTGCTTTTTCCTCTCTGGAAAAGGAGTAGTTTTGGTAATTTTCAACCAAAGTAATCAAATATCAAAACATGAAGAAACTAGATAATATGCAAAAATTTGGAAAATGTACCATACTGAATAGAAATCAAGCACCTGGAAAGAGTTATCCCTCTTGGTACTTGTGTATTATGCCTTGATCAGTATTATTTCACACATAAAAATAAATAAATAAATAAATAAATAAATCTGATCAATCACAAATCAAGGTGGATTACATTCTTGTCTGTGATCAGGTGCTTAAACCACTGTGAAGAGTTCAGCTGACTTTAAAACAAGGGAAGAAAAATTCTCTATCTCTCTCTACAGAGAGAGAGGAGAGAGATGAGGAGAGAGACAGAGAGAGACAGAAGAGAGAGGTGTTAATTTCTTGGACTCTCATATAAATCAACCTAATATAATGGACTTACCAAGTTTTCTTTTATGTCTCTCCAATATTTTCTGCTCCACAGCATTTTTAAACTTCTGAGCTTCATCTTCACTAGCAAAATTTAACCCTGCCTGGTATTCCTGTTAAACATATAAATAAATAATGAAATGCATTTAAACTGGCTTGAGTTTTAAATAACACATAAACTTGGTACACCCATAAACCATGTATCCATATTATAAACAAGAGACTTCGAGTTGTCAGGAAAACAAATACAAGTTCACAGAACCCTATTTTGATTTTTTGAGGGAAGTACACATCAACAAATTTAACATTGTATATTCAGACTAGATGATTCTAGATTCAGACTAAATTCAAGGGGTAACAACAATAACTTTTCTGATTTTTTTCCAGTGAGCTGAATAATAAAACATATCCTGTTTGGTCTGTGAAAAATAAAACATAGCTTAATTCTTGGTCAGTATGCATGCACATTTATATAAACAACTGCAAATTCTAAATATTCAGAATAAGCGAACATTAAAAATGGGACTATATTAAAAAATCTTTTACATAAATTTTACAAACAACAAACGTCAATAAGATAAAAAATTGATCCGAGTCCCTATGTGGATAACAACTGAAATTTCAGCAGAAACCCATTTATAAGTGATAACATGTATAAACCAAATAATCATGGCACTTAACACTTATTCGGACTGCATGTATATTTATTTAAACATTTAAACATTAACATGTTTTGCAGTGTGCTATGCACCACATCTTAAGAAGAATAGAATAATAATGTATTCTAACTTACATCAGCTTCAAATGTATGGAAGTAATCTCTAGGAGCTTTATATCTAAACTGGTTATAAATCTCTTGTTCCCACAGCATGACACCCTTCTGAAAAATATAAGAGTTATCTCCCTTAGATCACTTTACGGCAAGGACTAACAATGAATGTCTTCCAAATGTACAACTGAAATCAGTTTAATTGGATTTTTTTCAATTTTTGCAAATTTCACTGTTTGAGTCTGGTTCTGTAGTCTTCGGTATTAAAAGTATACCAATAGTTGGTATAACTCTCTTTTATTCCCCTTAAAATTCAAAAAAATTTAAAATTTTATTTTTCACAAACGGATTTTCAAAATGGCATGATTTTATCATTTTCAGTCCATTTCAGTTAAGATTAAAATTTTATTAGAGAGTACAAAAGGAATTCTTTCCCAGAAGATTGCAAATGTCATGTAAAATAGTTTGTAGACCAGCTGAGCTCCACAAATGATTTCTAAAGATTAATATTCCAAAAGATATTATACTGGTAGTTGTCTTTGAAGTCACCAGAGAGATACTGATTAAATTGACAGAAAACATAACAATCAATCCACCCATCAATCCATCTATCCATCCATCCATCCATAAATAAATAAATTAAAAAATAAATGAACAAATCCAAAAAATAAAAAAATAAAAATAAATAAATGAATTATAAACAAACAAATAAATAAACTAATATTTTTGAAAAAACGAACAATTAAATAAACTAATATTTTTGAAAAAACAAACAATTAAATATACTAATATTTTTGAAAAAAAAAAAGTTTTTTAGATGATTTAATGAACACCTGGGAATTATAGTCAAAATTATATTAAAATATGCAGTAAATGATGAAACATTAACCCTGAGAATTAATTTGAAGCATAGCAGAGCTAATAATCACTTGTTTAACATTTAAAAAGAGGATAAAGAATGTCAATTTTTGTCTTAATTACTCTGTTTCAAGTTTAGTTAGTGTTCATGAAATGAGATCAAAGTGAAATTTTAATCAATCAATTAAAAAAGTGAGAAATCTGCTTTGTCACTGTGTGTAACCATCATGGAATTTTGTTGTTTTAATATTTTACATCATAGTAAACATTTTTAAATAATAAATTTAAAAGTTCTAAAGACTTCTATTTTTATTTAGTACAAAAATTCTGCAAAATTTGCCTACATAATTATACATATAATCAAATTGAAGTTTTCATCAGATATTGAAAAATTTATGAGATGACAGTAAAAATTTAATAATTTGGACATCAATGCTGAATTGTTAAAGGTTATGCTGGAATACAAAGAATTTTTCAAATTCGTTCATCCTTCACTTTTCTCTTTGAAATTTTTATTCCTCACACAACAAAAATGGTCTCTGCACTTAAACCATTCTCCTTTAAAGTAAAATAATGGCAAGCTTTCATCAAGTCAACATGTCAATTTACTGGTATTCCAAGCACCCTTTAACACTTTGTTTTTTACATGTTTATTTACTGAAATACAAGAATCCACAACAGTTTTAACTGAACAATTTAAAAAATAAATCAAATCTTTGCAGTGAGGATCACAATAAAAAACAACAAAAAACAAGAGGCCCATGGGCCTTAACGCTCACCTGAGGATATGTTCCAAAATTGTTTGCAAAGCGCAAAAGACAATATACAATGTATTAGGTACAGAAACTTACAAGTTTTCTCAAGTTAAGAACTGCCACAAAACTCAATCAGAAATATATCCACTCACATTTCATTTATAATAGCTATATATGAATAAGTAATTGTGATGCAATAAATAATATCCAAATCATTAACAAATTCTAGTATACTTATGCAGCTATGTCCTTGACCTTTGAACATATATAACCTTGAAACATATATGATCGCCATGTCAATACCTACAATATTCTAATATACATGCCTATACAAAAAGTTAATAGTTTTGAGATAATTAGCAATTTATGTCTTCTTTTGCAGCTGTGACCTTGACCTTTGAACACATGACCTTGAACCATATATCAAAATGATTATTGCTGCAATACCTACAATATTCTTATATATATGCCTATACAAAAAGATTATAGTTTTGAAGCTAATGCACAATTTAAGTATTTATAAGCCAAAAATAACATTTCAGGGGCAACTACTCCTACATGGATTATCATCTGCAAGGTGGGATAAAGTACCAGGGCAGATACAACATGTATTTTACATAAACTCGTAGTTTCAAAATAGTACATAAAACATGTTTTTTTCACCATCTGATAAAACTTATAAAACACTTATGTAAATGTTATCATATACTGTATCTGTTTTGTATGTAACATGTCAAAATCAACCTTTTCAATCAAATTATTTCAAATAACTATAGGATTTTAAGTCCTAATTAATATTCCATTAATGCCACTAAAACCATACAATATTGAAAAATGAAAGTGTTTGCTGTCATAGACAGGGATATACTGTCTCTAAATGTGATGGATATATTTCCAATGATTGATGAATTTTATAACTTTTTCACCACCCAATAATCATGATAATCAATTTCATAAACAACTTAATTCTATTAACAAAAAGTCTTAATTTTCTGATCTTACAACCTTGCTAAAAAAGTGTGTAATAATGACAATGCAAATTTGCAAAGGATTTGTGACAATGAAAGATTCTATCAAAGACAATAACAAACTAAAAGTTTAAGATGCAGTAAACCCATTTATCAGTAATAATACATTTAAATTATTTTGTCATTTTTCTTGTAGCCATAGTAATATCTAGTCCAAAAATACTTTTCTGCTCATTTTTCTTTATGAAACTCAATATTTTGTCCAACACCTTGCCAAAATTTGACAGCATAAATGGAAGAGGGTAAACGGTAAACAAAGATTATGCTATCACATTATCTAGAGAAAAAACTTTCAGATGAAGGTTAATAAGTTTGAATATTCTTAAGAATCATCAAGATTATTGTACTCATAGCAAGGTAGTCATATTAAGAATGGTGGAGGAAACCAAAGTACCCAGCAAAGTCACTGAACCTTGACAAGGAAACTGACAATATTTTATCACACTAGAATCTGCCATGTTGGAATTTAAACTTTATCAGTGAAAGGCTTTTTGACTCATAAGCCTGCACTTTTGACTTTTTCGGCCAATGAGATACTCCTTTTCAGGTTAAAATTGCAAGGAATAAGCACTGCTATTTTACAGAGGAGCATGTTATTTTCCAGATATATAGACTACTGTTGAAAAGTTTCAGCCAATATTACAGAGTAGCCAGAAAATATGCGAGAAGACTCTTTATAGATAGGTGCATCTTTCACCTAGGTACATTTCTGCATTTACCAGGTCCATCTATTCTTTCACCTAGGTATATTTCTGCATTTACCAGGTGCATCTTTCACCCATGTACCTCTGCATTTACCAGGTCCATCTTTCACCTAGGTACATTTCTGCATTTACCAGGTGCATCTTTCACCTAGGTACATTTCTGCATTTACCAGGTGCATCTTTAACCCATGTACATTTCTGCATTTACCAGGTGCATCTTTCACCCCATGTACATTTCTGCATTTACCAGTGTATTGATGGTATACACAAACAATGTGGGTAGTAATCAGCTGATAAGGTAATTATGTACTTAGAAAGATGCTTTCATGTGACTTCTAAACCATACAGTAAAGTATATATACTGGTAATTTTTTTCTGTTATTTTAGCTTTTTTTCAGAGAGAGAGAGAGAGAGAGAGAGAGAGAGAGAGAGAGAGAGAGAGAGAGAGAGAGGAGCAAAAGAAAGAAAAAAGTAAGAGTTACTGATCATTTGATTATCAATATTTAAAGGGTTTATTAGAGGGAAAAAGTACAATAACAAAATTTTTACTTTAAAGTACTAAAAAGGTGTTAATAATTTTCTTAATTTTACAATTTATCACTGCCAGTGTTAAAAGCAATAAAATCATGATAATTGTTTTTATATATGAAATATTTATTTCTTAGACATCACCTGAGGAAAAAAATTGACAATTTCCTCAAATGACAGATAGCTGTATGAATCACATGTCATGCTATCTGATCTAAAAATAGAAGCTGAGAAAATCCAACCAGGCTAATTTTAGAAGATGATGCATATATAGTATACACATATAAGTTACACAGAAAAAATAAATGGTTTGGATTCAATCTATATTTTTGAAATTCAATATTTTTTTTCAGACAGAACTTTTTTCTCTGGATATCTATTAATGTGAATGGTAAAATGAATAAGCAAATACCAGAAAATAAATAAATAATGAAAAGGAAAAAAAAATATATTTCAAATGAAATATTACAATGAATGTTTCTTCTGATTTTTTTTTTTACTGGTAATTCAAATTTGTAAAAAAGAAAAATATAATTATAATGCTATCTATAAATGTTAGCTCAAACTAATTTAGCTATTTATCCTTAAAATATTTGTAAACAAAATAAACTAAACAAAAATAAATAAACAAATAAAATTCTTGATGCATGTAAATTAATGTACTAATTACCAACAATTAGATACACTATTTACACTTATAAACATAATCAATACTAAATTTGTTTTTCGTCAATTTATCAGATAAATTCTTGACACTTCTTCACACTTTTGTCCAAATATTGACCTTTATCTTGTAACACTGACACAAGATTTCATCATTTCCATTCTATTTCCCCCTTCAGGAAAATTCTCATTATTTACAGAAAATCACCTTGATAGACTAACAATTGTCATGACATGCTGTGAATAATAATTCTGCCTTCAGGTACAAGTCACTTTATATGCTATCGGTCTATTTATCTGTATGGATTTTTTGTTATAATCTGATGTCGAGTTATCTATTTGAGCTTTAATCATCAAAAGCAAATTTTCTTTCCCATTAATTGTGTCAAACTTTTCTTAATTACACATCAATATACTCTTGTCATTTGTAACCCTAGGTAATTCTCCTGTATTCACTGTAACACTATTTATAATCACCAATCAGATCAAAAGTAACAAGAAAGTGTAAATATTTACTTAGGGCTCAAATTTTTTGGAACCCAAAGACTTACTGGTAGTTCCTTTAAAAAACTACTGATCTAAAGATGAATATCGGTCCATACAGTGGTCCCAGGATCAGTAATTATGATCAAATGCCATTCCTTATATCTTTAACCTGCTGATTAACATATATTTTTTCTTCAGTTCATGTAGATAATCTCTTGAAAATTTTTGTGGTCCAAGAGAAAAATCTGACAGGGGTGGCATGATTTATAGATATGACATATACCCACTGAGAAAACAACTCCGAAATATAATTAGTATCTGATTTTCTATATCAGATTTACAATACATTCTGTAATTAATTTAAAATCTTCTTCAATCTTATCTTAGAACTACTTGTATAAAACAGGAATTGCACACTTTACTGACCAAAATATTTGATAATTGGAATATATTGCAAGCTGAGAAAATCAAGAATAATTCTTGGTACTTTATCATTTTATGCAAGTTGCTAATGATTTTGATAATGAACCACAACTACATGTATCACTACTGATATTAATGTGGGGATCGGGTATGAAACCCTGTCAGATCTTACCAAGACTTGAAAATTAGTAGTGACTGTTCTTTTGCCAAGTATTCTGAATTAAAAAAGGTCACTGGGTCCTTTGGGGAAAAAAATAAGTTTAAAAATCAATGCAATGTCTAAAGAGTCCTTTCTGCACATTGCCATAAGTGCACTGCAAGGGTAAAAATTTCTGCCTCTTCATCTTTATTTAATTTGTGATGTCTTGATATAAGTGAAACATTCTTGACTTGATGAAAAACACCAATAAATCAATCAAGACTACTTTATTTAGTATTTATGAAGAAGGATTGAAATGAAAACCAGTAATTTTTTTTTATTTTTTTTATTGTAGTGGAGAGCAGTCTTACATACTGTGTGGAACTGAATATTAATGTGTAGTGTGACCACAACAGATATAAATCCGTGTACATTTTATATATAAATGTATTCATAATATATACATACCTTCACATCATAAACTCTGATAAAGTAGGATCTTTTTGGATTGTCTTTGATAAAACAAGCAACACCACAGAACCTCTTTCCCCATCTCCTTCTGTCATGGGCCTCTGCTGTATACAACTGTACCACAGCTGTTGCTAAGGTCTACAACATTAAAAAAAAAAAAGTAATCAAATTAAAATTGTAACACCAAAACTCTGCATTTTTTGGTTTCTATCTACAAATGTGCATAACATATTTGTTCTTTTGTTTTACTTATTTACTGGGTAGTTTTACCAGTTGTTATTTTGCTATAATAAATATATTTTTTCTTTCCTTGTAAACTTAATAATTTTTTAAGTTCTGGGTGCAATGCACAACAGGTCTGTTTACTCCACTTTAGGAGTGTGACTCTATGGAGTGTGACTCTATGTCTGTTTACTCCACTTTAGGAGTGTGACTCTGTCTGTTTACTCAACCTTCGGAGTGTGACTCTATGGAGTGTGACTATATGGAGTGTGACTATGTCTGTTTACTCCACTTTAGTAGTGTGACTCTATGTCTGTTAACTCCACTTTAGGAGTGTGACTCTGTCTGTTCACTCCACTTTAGGACAATGATTCAGATTGGAACGACCTCTTTTAAGACAGAGGGCCTAAGTTCTATAAATTTTATAGGCCATTTTGTCCTAGAGTTGAAAAATATACAGGCCAGTGACCGAACACAGTGAGGGAACTATCTAGGGGAGGTCCGGGGGCATGCTTCCCCTGAAAATTTTTTAAATAATGGTGTAAAATGCTGCATTTCCAAGCATCTGAGCTGATTTGTACATTTTATTTCAGGTACTTCTGACTAGAAGAACTTTGACACATAACTCTGTATAGGTGCCAGTATTGAAGAACTGTACAGCAATAACTGACTAACCATTACTTGATCACCAACTAATGGAACTGAATGGTAAAGAAATTGTCAACATAATCACTTCTTGAATTGATTGAAGATCTGTAAGGGAATTTATATTGTAACTGTTCTTCTGTTCTAGCAATTTAGCAGCTCAAATACATGTTAATTACTAATTAAAACCAATGTTAATTTTACAGCATAAGACAGCCATTTCGGTATACAATTCCTCATCACAAGTTCTAGTACTTGATTATTGATAATCTAGTTGTTGAATATGTTGCCAATTTCTTAACAGTTCAATTCAGTTACATTGTAGCTGTTGTTGTAGATATCAATGTCTAGTCAGTTTCTAGGTTAAGCAGTCACTAAAATGAATAAAGATGTGATATTCAAACAGAAACACATACATGTAAATCTAGTGGTAATTTTTATTACCGGTCACTCTACCCATGTCTAAATCGGGCCTAATCACCCCCAAAAGAGAACAGAGTTCTTTGGTTGAGGTCAAGATTCTTTATTTTTTTTTTTTTAAATTTGACGCCATAATATTATAATCATGTTCAATCAAAAGCTTGATATTATTACGAATACCTTATTGTCAAGCGCCCGCATGACATGGAAGATTATACACTTTCCGAATTGAAAAACGTATTTTATTCAGCATATATATCTATGTCTGTCTGGGTGAAGTATTTATCTCCCAAGATGTTTTTTTTAAGTTTTATAACAAATCTGGCGTATGTATTTACAAGATCTGACAATGAGTTTATAATGTCCGAATTGAAATAAAATTTACCGGCCATTTTGTCCTAAAAAACGAAGTTTTACAGGCCAATTTGGCCTTTATTTTCGGCCATTTCGGAATTTTATCTGCGAATTGCCGATGGCCGGGGCCAATCTGAATCTCTGTAGGAGTGTGACTATGTCTGTTCACTCCACTTTAGGAGTGTGACTCTATATATAATGTCTGTTCACTCCACTTTAGGAGTTTGAATATACATCTGTTCACTCCACTTTAAGAGTGTGACTACTTCTCAAGGTAAACCATCCTAATAACTTGAGTACCTTAATATTTCTTAACTTAAAGTGGAGACTTAAAGAAAAAAGTTTGGTTTGACCAATTATTCTGCTATTTTGATACAATTGTTGTCCCATTTTCACACTTGAAACAGCTTATGTCTTGTGTAACCCAGTTTTTTATTAAAAGATTAAATATCCTGGTAATAAATGTTGACACTTGCAGGAAATGTAGAAGTTAGTTTTCCCACAGTTCCACATATAAATCAGTCTTTGTCGACTTTTTAAGCACTGTGGTACATGTTGATGTGGCAGTGATGAGGTGGTTTAAGCTCAGGTTTAAACCTGCATTTTTTTTCATTGTATTACAACTATGATTAACCACTGCAAAAGAGGGTGTTTATAGGATATGGTATAGTAAAATATCAAATAAAAAATATTAACAGACTGATATTTGAGTTTTTAAAATGTGAACAGGACAAGGTGACATACATGTCAGATTTTGCTGTCTCCAACCCCATGTTCTTGTGCTTCATGTAATAAAGCTTAAACTTCATTCATCAGCAGCTAATTATGTTGCTTTTTTTTTTGTAATAAGGGTCACATGAACCCTAATGTTGATTTAAACATCATTTCAGCCAATCAATTTTACAGTTTGACAGACCAAACTTTGGCCTTCAAAAAAAATGCTTTGCCCTAGAATATGGCATTTTAAGTACATGGACAAGGACTGCTATGTTTGTTTTATTTATCTATTTTTTTTTTATGTATAACATATCCTTGTGCCCCCTGCCAAAATCTGAAATTTAATAATGACCTTTTAATTTTTGTGATTTTTGTAACCTTTATTATACTAGTTGTTTATCCTCAGTTTTAAAAACCTGGGTGATCAAAATCGACATTTTAGTTTATGTATTACTTCATTTTACTCTGTGGACATATTGACTATAGATTGACTATAATAGATATCAGAAGGCAGCACATGGCAGATAATGTGATTCAGTTAACAATTCCCTGTAGTGTAACCAGGTACTTGTTTTTAAGTATAAATTTTCTGTAAATTATTTAAACTCAAAATAAGACAGTTGGCATTTTCGTTTACTTGTCAATCTACTATAACAGTAGAAAATTAAACCTCTGGAAATGCTTCTTACCACGCAGTTTTTCCCCAATGCACTAAATAAATTTTCATTTTCCGGATCTGAGAGCAATAATGATCCGACATTGGACACTTTTGGACGCGATTGTCTTCTTGATTGTTGGGACATTTTTAGTTTTTACCAAACACAATCACTTCCTGGTTTTTCTTCAATATGGCGTTTCACGACTTCCGGCGAACCACTTCATAACATTTGTAATTGCATTGATTCAAAGAGTTTTATCACTAATAACTTTTGTTAATTTATAAACCGTTATTTGACTATAAATATCAAATATTTAAATGATTTTGTTAAGATTTTATTTAATTGGGATAAAAACTTCTTTGCGTATTAATCTAGGTTTAGAGGTCAAAACATAACCAACAGCTGATCACGATACGCATGAGGAGATTAAAATGGCACACACTTTGACAGCCGCAGGAGGTGTGAGAAGATCTCAAACTCCGCCCATTTGAAACGTAAGATTAAGAACGCTATCGAATAGATTTGTTTGACAACCATGTGTAACATATAGTAAAGTGTTCATTGTTTAAATATAGATCTAGTCGGGTTTCTCGAGCTTGTCTTTAAAAGACTGTAAAGTGAAAGAAGTGTTTTGACAGTACTGATCAGTAAATGTGGAAAGTTACATTAGTCTATCTGGGTAGATCAATAACAGAAGCTGACAGTTTCCAGTTGTATCTTAAACATACGTCAGCTTTAGATCCGAATAAGTTAATGACACACATGGAATTTTTAATTGTCATATAAAAGGGATATTCAGATTGTTTAGAGTGTTGTTGCCATGCCTGCTCGTTTTTCTGATGAAGCAATTGACGACATGATGACAGAAGGAATCGAAGATCTGTCAGGAAAGCAAGTTGTACCAATCCGAAAACACAACTTGAGACAAAGGTTTACGTTAATAAAAACCTTAGGAGAGGGTACTTATGGAAAAGTGAAATTGGCAAAAGATAGAAGTACCGGGGAAGAGGTATGACTCTCTCTCTCTCTCTCTCTCTCTCTCTCTCTCTCTCTCTCTCTCTCTCTCTCTCTCTCTCAAAATGTCTCACCCAATTTTTTTATTTGGCTCATCATTTTATCATTTGTTAATTCATTTTTCCCCTCATAATCACTGAACTAACAGGAAAATTGTCTATATATGTAATTAAAAATTCTAACACAACACCAGAAGTTAATTGTGCAACAAAAAAGGTAAGAAAAAAGGCATGCTGACAGACATTCTGGAGACAGGTTAAAGCTGGATTATCTAATTAGATAATTATATCTTTTATTGGATTATAGAACCCTACAGAGGTGTTAGTTATGAAAACAGTTCTGTCAAATAATTGCAGAATATTTTATTTTTGGACACACATATTTGATCGGCTTAATTACTTTGTTTTGATTAACTGTGTTCATAATCTAAACAAAGAATTATGAACGTGTATATATACAATGTAACGTGTGCATGTAAGGTGTGAGGAATTAATTGAAATAAGGGGAAATGAAAAAAATTGCATTTACACCATATAACAAAAAGTGACAAAACAAGGTCTTTTACAGTTTTAAAGTTCCAAGTTTTTCATGCATCCTTCCCCCCCCCCCCCCAAAAAAAAAAATTAATTAATTAAATAAGTTGATAAATAAATTTATTAATTTGGAAAAAAAAGTATAGTCTTTTTGGAAGAAACTGAAGCAAGGGATTTGTCATATCTTAAAGAATATTGATTTTTCTTTGGTGGAATGTTTCCAGGGTATAATTTGATGTTTTCTATTTCCCTGATCTTTTTCAAGTAATTTCTATGGTAATTAATGTGTATAAGAGACAAATAGTTGCAAAACAAATGTCTTTCTTGATCACTCAATATATAGAAATATTTGCAAATTATTTTTCATATTAAATTTTGTATTCGTTCTTTGGTGACAATAAAGTGACTAAAATATTTTTGGTAGGACAGATGGTTAAATACAGCTGGTATTTTTTGTCTGATTCACTGCCAGAGTCATACTCATCATTATAATAGATTTTGGTGTTAATTGTCTGTCCATCATTGGAGTTTGTGATGTATATTTTTATGTGCTGATTTTAAATTTCTATTAAAATAATGCATTTAAAATCAGCACATAACAACTTGACAAAGTGTCAAAACTTTCCAGTAATTTACCTTGTTAAAGAGACTTATTAAGCTTGGACTTGTCTAAAACAAGTGCTTTATAAATAAATTGTTATGCATTTAGAGAAATAAAGAAAATCACAATAAAATATAATGTTTAACTTTCTATTTATTTATTTTTCAAAGATTAAACACACACACACACATTGGACATGAGATTCAAGGCTTACTGGCTGTTGACTAGAGATTACACCAAAGTAGGAGCACATGATGTATTGAAATAAAGTTGTATAATATTAAGTTAATCTGATATAACTATAGGAAGTGTCATAGTCATTCATAAAATCTAATTAGAGATGTCTATCTCACCTTGTGACTTAACGTGAGGTATATACTGTCGTAAATATTAGGTCTGAATGCAGTATATCTGAATGATGATGCCCCAGGATCTATGATAGACAGATACTGGGTAATCAAATTAGTACAGATAATGACTGTGGTTTGACGTGAACAGTGACTTATGACTTAGTCAGTTCCGTAAATAGGAGAACAGGTGGTGGTGCAATTCGACTTGAAATTTCATGGTTTCAAACCAGGTCCATTTATACTGGTATTTTTTAAAATTTTTGTTGATAATAATTTGAAATCTTCCCTCCCCCCCCAGAAAAAAAAAATAAATAGATAAAAAGAAATTAAATTATGTTTTACATTGTGTACTTATTGTCAAGCCTGGGATCGCGATAAGGTGAGACTTAGGTGTTACTTTTCCAGTGTCAGTGGCGATGGCGGTGACAGCGTGTCAAAATGTGAAAGTTTATGTTTAATTTCTACTCGATCAACAACTAACCAGATCAGACATTTAAATCCATGGAATTCTTTTTTTCCTTTAACTACTACACAATGAAGTTAGAAGTAATTTTTTAATAATTTCAATGTATCTGTATTCATTTGTGCACAATGTCTGTAACAGGATGTAGGTCGTTACACTCTTCAACCCTGCTTCAGCTTTTCCACTGAGTCTGGCAAGGCCACTACAGCAAATACAGACAGGATTTTTTTATGTAACAAAAAATTGAGTTTAAGAATGTGTCTATTCTTATTTCTCCCTGATAAAGTCAAATTACATGTACACAATACTGCAACTAAAATACTTTGAAAAACAGTTACCTGTCAGTTTGAGTAAGTATGCTGGCAACTAGATGTCAGGATTTTGAAGTGCAGCTGAAATTCCATTCATAAAATTTCATAATACCAGTAGAATGCTGTCATATGTGGCCTTTACATATGATATGTAACAATAGGTGGTCCTATCAACTCTTAAGTCTGCGCAAGTAAAATAAATTCTACTTGCAAATTTACACCTATATTAACAGATAAGATTCAATGATTTAGATGCTCCAAGGTCACTTGTTTAATACCAGAATCATCAGTTAAGTTTTTGCTTTGATAAAACAATAGGCAACGCCTTTACAGTTGCAAATGTTATAACCCTGAACAGACTACAAAGGGTACCTCCCTTTTAGCTGCATGTAACTAAAAAGTGTAACATCAAAGTTATTTTGGGTAATTGTTAGATTAACCAGACATTTTCCAGGTTTTTTTTTTTTTTTTTTTTAAATTTATTATGTTGAAGAAAAATTTTTCATTGTTACAGCAACATGCTTTGCAATGACTCAATCTGTTATTTTATAAAAAAAAATTTTTTTCAACATCTGTAATTTTATTATTGTTTTGAATAATTAGGCATACACTTCTAATAATATTGTCAGAAACAAAAGTTTTATTGTATATGAGGAAAAAATGTTTCTGCACATGTATATGTACACGTTGACCAGAGATTCATGAAAAATCCACTGAAAATGTAATAACAAATATAAATCTTTTCACATTATCTAAATCTTTCATTTTTGAGACAGGCTCTTTGACCACTTAAAAATCATGATAATTTGGTTTTTCCTCTTATTCATTTTATCTTTCACCTTTGTATTTATTTATGCATGACTGTTTGTGCATGATAAAGTAAACTTTTTTATTTCAGATACTAACCACAATCAGGTTTCCTGATCTATTTGATATTTGTGTATTTCCTATTACAATTTGGGGGAGTATCTTTCATCTTGTTATGCCCTTTTCTGTTTGTGGTTAGCTTGTGGGTCATTGGAACAAACTGAGGAAATGATGTTACTATTGTTATACAATGTATACATGCTTCATATAATGTTCATAAATGTATACATATCATTCATATGTGATTGACAGGAACGATTTGTCACTCTCTAGACTGATTTTGATAGGTTTATGAGAAATAAGTTGTTTTTTGCTTCGTAAATATGTAATAACCTGTTTCATTTTAGGACTGTTTAATGACTAAATATACATTTGTCTTCCCAAAGACGGTACTACAGAATTTATTTATTTGTACTTTTTTATGGCCCAAGAGCACTTGAAGTGGGAGTACAATTAGGGGGAAGTTACACATAAGTATGACCCAATCTTGGGAACGTATTATAAACAACATCATGATATTGTCATCAAATGGTAATGATTATCTTGTTCTCATATAAAATTACATTGAATACTGTGTAATTAATTTAGATATGTTAATTATAATGAACAGTACTAGCTAAAAAATTATATCAATAACCAATTTTGGAGCCAGCTAGCATATATATAGATAAGATATTATTATTGCCAATTTAGGGCCCAAAATGAGTGTATAAAGATATAATAACAGACATATATTTGATAGTCCCAAAACATGAAGATCTTTTAAAATAAATATCTTGATTTTTAAAAAGGAGAATTTTTTAGCAAAAAAAAAAAAAAATAAAAAAATAAAAATAAAAATAAAAAATAAAAAATAAAATAAAAATAATAACGATGATAAATATAACAAAATTGAATGGTGACAAATCACCTGATGTAAGAATGACGGAGTACAAGGAATGCATAAGAATATAATTAATCCATAAAAGGCTACGTTTTTGCTAAAATCTAAAATTTTAATACTATAAAATTGTCTTTAGGCTATATAAATAAGAAGAAAATGAAATATTTATACATTGTTGTAGTTTAAAAGAAAAATGGATCTTCAAATATAAACCAGAATTTTTTTATTTTGTTAAGTTATTATCTTCTAATATTTAAAAATGTCCTTGATCTATTGACAGAAAATGTAATCTCTAAGTTAGTCATATAAGTAATGCCTAATCTGTGTGATATTTAGATTATTGTTTTACAACTCCAGGAGCCAAAGGCGATAACATAGATAATATCATGTCAACTTAAGATAGGAAGAAAATAATATTGGTTGACCACATAAGGTTGACTAACACTACAAAAATTCTTGAGAAAAGTATAAAAAGAATAGATTTTTTTTAAACAAAAAAAAAAAAAAAAAAAATGATTTGGTCACATAACTGTTATGACTATTATGATCATTAGTAAATAATTGTGGTTACCATATATATTTGATATACCATTAGAATTATAACTAAAGAAGACACCTTTAAATTACCTTTTCTGTTTTAATTACAATTGAGTGTCTTATCATACTGGTATATGATCGTACTTGTACCAGTATATGATATGGTTTGATTTTCTGTTGATTTGAAACAGAATAATAATTATGTCATTTTATATTTAAAAAAGATAAATCAGTCTTTAATATAAGTACTGATGATTCAGACTAAGAATGATCATATCTTTTACCATGAGTGACCACAGAACAGAAAAAATGATGAAAATCATGCATAAGTCCTTATGACTTTGTCCAATCAGATTTTTTGGCCCCGAACATCTGCCAGACTTCTGGCTGTAATATATGTCTTTAGTTTCTATCCAACTTAATATTCATTATAAATCTTTTTATCTTGTATACAAAGGGAATTTTTCTCTCTTTAATGACTGAAGGTTTTTTTTTCTTTACTAATTACTTACCTAACAGATGTGTTTTTCTGATAAATAAGTATGAAATATTAAGCTTATCTAAATAATGAATGAAAACAGGAAATACATGTGGAATTTTTTTTGCCTTTGTTTTATTCATTCATACATACATGTATGTCCATGAACTTGGTACTTATTTTTAGCTCATTAATTTTAAATAATGTTATGTGTTGAACATAGTAACTAATGTTAGGGTAATCTAATTCTTGTTGCCATTTGGTAGAAAAACCGTGTATGACCAGTAAATGGTCTGACTGGATTAGTCAGGACTTGAATGGGGATTCATTGACAGAATGGTCTAAAGTGCTAGGTCACATCAATCACAATCACTTCTAGGTTGTAATCTCACTTGCTTAGTTGTAGATAGTTTTTCAGTTTGTTTGTTAAAGGCTTGAGGTTTTCTCAAGGTACTCTGGTTTGCCTGAATATAAGTTAAATACTAATACTCTTTAATGTGATGTAAGACACTACATTACTCCAATCTCCCGGCCCACACTTCACATCTAAATTATGTATATATAAGTATATATATATATATATATATATAACTTTTTACAGGTACAATAATATTTTGATTGCAGATATACGGTAGTCATGCATTCCTCTTGTATAGACACCATTTAATACAGAATGATTTATTTAATTATTTCTTTAACATATTGACAACATGGTAAACATCTTAACATACTTATTATTGATTAAATTTAAAAAAAAAAAACTCTTTTATGTAATAGAAATTTACATGTAGATCATATCAACTAACATTACTTCTAATGCATTGGCTTTATATTTATTTTGAATTGTGGTTTTGACATTGGAATTTTTAAATTCTAAAGTTTGGTCTACATTTTATGAACATGTGGTCGTTTTAAATTTGGAATTTCCATATTTAGATATTGTTATTCAAGTATGTAAATTAAATAATGTTCTAGTGTTTACCTACGCAACTGTTAAACAGTTGCACAGCAAAACAAAAAAAAACTTTTAAAAATCCCATATATTAGTCATATTCATGTACTTCTGCGTTTTACACAAAAAAGTAGATTTAATATTTTTTGAACACATTACTGATATTATCAGTTTTTCAAGGTATTAAATCATTGTCATTAGGTTTTGTTGTTTCTTAACGACGTTTGTCGCCTGTTTGATCTTTTCACCTATATATTGTTCAAGTTACCTGAGGACATTGAAATTGTTGTTTTAAATTTTTGGTAGACCTTGTCATGATTCTGATAGCTTACTCATTTTTTGTCATGTGTATTGAACTCCTACGATATTGTGGCATTATTTTGACTACATGAAATATACTCTGACTATATGTTGGTAATTAGAGTGGATCTTTTTGTTGTCAGGATTCAGTATTTTATTACCAAAATGACCAATCTTATTTTCAATTCAAAAACTTGTATATTTTTTTTTCAAATTGATCTTTGTCTTATGTGAGTGGAGTGGAGTGGAGTATTGGTGTTTTATGCCCCAGTCAAGATTCTTTCACTTATTTCAAGGTGGTCAGTTCTTGGATGGTGGAGGAAACTGGAGTACCTAGAGAAAACCACTGACCTTTGGCAAGCGAACTGACAAACTTTCTCACACTAGGATCTGTTACGAGTGGGATTCGAACCCAGGCGGTGAGAGGCGCTGTGATCCATAGGTGCGCGCTTTAAACCACTCTGCCACCAAGGCCCCCTTGTTTTATGTGACAATTACTTACTGATATTAATGTGGTCAGTTATGTCAGAAAAGGTGAAGAAAACCAGAGTATTGCCACCCCACAACATCCCCCCACCCACAAAAAATTAATAAATAAAAAATATAAACATGACATAATTCAACAAGCAACCAACAAACTTTCTCATTTCATGGTATCTAGTGAGATTTGAGCAAATATTAGGCAGTGAGAGCCTGGCTCAATTAATACTTCAATGTGTTCCAACTAATTGGATTGTATACATCACAAATAACATATCCATCATCAGTAATTTGATCTACGGTAAATGAGAACTTTCTTGTTATACCTTTAATCATTAAGTTTTAGTATACATGTTCTAAAACATGATTGTGTAAAAGAGTTTGCATGGATTAATACCCATAAATATTTGTCAAAGTGTTTTTGGTATTTTGTAAAAACAATTTGTAATGTTTTCTTGTGCAACTTTGACAAAGCAAGAGTTTCCCAGGGCCAAATATATCCACTGACCTTAAAATGAAAACACATGATAAAACCCATTTCAAACTTTTGTCGAAGTAAAAGAAAAACACTCAGTGAAAGGATTATATATCAATATATGTATATTAAAAATTCGATCGATAATAATTTATCGTTGTACCCAAAAGTAGAGGTGAAATTCTTTAGTAATTAATACATGATAAATGTAGACTTTCGCCTTGTCATGACACATTGCCAATGGCTAGATTTTAGTTACAACCAAACATAAACTTTGAATATTTTGAAACAGAAGATTAGTAAAGTTTTAAATGTTCAGGTGTAAACATATACTAAGTAGTATGTATTTTTTAAACAATATAAGTCAACTGGAAAATTTGAAGTTAAAATTATAAAGTTCAGCATTCATCACTTCAAATCAGCATGTCTACCGAATTTTATGTTGCATAAATATTTGTTTTTTTATGCCATGAGAATTTGTTAAAGCAAATACTGGTACTTTTTGATTTGGCCAGGATTGCTTTGGGAGTTTTATAAACAATTTCTCCAAAACTTCATTAGTTTATTCCAGTTATACAGACTGGAATTACGAGAACGATGGTTTGTTTCAAAAATACAAAAGTTCAAGAAATCAAATTATTTTTTGATCATGAAAATTTTTTAGCAAAATATTTGATTGATGGGGTTTGGGTGTGGGGGTGATCATACAAGGTCTGAGTGATAAGAACTTGACAATTCTGGCGCCATAATATGACGAGACCAGTACCAGACAGTTTATACAAACACAAACCAAGAAAAAATAAAACCCTATTTATTTATGTACAGACATTGGATTAAAATTTTAAAGCATGTTTAATTTAATTTTAATACCATAATTCCTTAAAACACCAGAATTATAAGCGAGGCATATAATCTCATGTCTAATTCCGATTTTGAGTGTTACCACCTGTACTTTCCATTGCAATGTACAATTCATTTTTCAAAGCCGATTAAAAATAAAATCCCATGTACATCTCCTAAACTTTAAATAAGAACATTGTGCTAGTTGGCCGATTATAACCAGGTCTTTAATGATTTGTTTTAAGGAAAAGTTGTGTAGGTAGGTTTTAGGACCTCCACCCAACATATGTACCTAGATCCTTTTTTGTTAACATCTTGAATTATCAATACATTGTATATGATTAAACTGGAGTCATACCATATGTCAGTTAGTACCACCAGTATGGGGTCATACTCTGGTGGAAAAAAAATATTGGCATATACTTCAGATTTAGTAAATTCTGACTCATGACAGACAAGTACTATACCTGGGCCAAGTACAGAAGTATCATTCAATTTTCAATTGATGTCTGGAGTCCAAATTTTAACAATTCTTAAAATATTAGATAGACCTATTTCCTCCTGTCCTCATGTCTTTGTTCATTTTTCTGAATTAAACTTTTTTCTTGTAAGTCTGCCTTTTTTTACCAGTACCATTTATATTTTACGTGTGTGTGTGTGTGTGTGTGTGTGTGTGTGGTTTGTATATTTTCAAAACCAGTTAAATTAATGTTGGACTTGCTTTATTTGCAGGTTGCCATCAAATATATCAAGAAAACCAAAATCCATGATGATGTTGACCTTGGACGTATTCGCAGAGAAATTCGAATTATGTCATCCCTGTCACACCCTCACATTATCAATGTTAGAGAAGGTAAGCCAAAATATGACTTAACCACTTCATTGCTGTTATTTAGGACATGCTTGCATGCACATGACCATGGTATCCAAAAAAGTGACAAGTCTTTTGTCTCTAAGTACATGTATGCATGTATGCCACCTCGTCCTGTAATTTGTATCAAGTAATTAAAAGGTTTGAAGTAAGTCACATATTTGAATATTTCATGATGTACACTGTTAGTATAAATATGCATGCTTCCCTCAAACTTGAAATCTGAACTTGCATACATACTGTGCCATCTTATCTCATAATTAATGTCAAGAAAAAAATAATGTGTCTAATTAAGTCAGAAATTTTGATCAATTTTTTCATGTTGTCATATCATTTAAATCAAGCATTATAAATAAAGGTATGCAGTGAGAAAAAGCCTGTGTCTCCTATGCAAAGGATGGGGCAGATTTCAGCATGTTTTTGCATTTTAAAATACAATGGTTGAATTCGTGTATTTCTTCATTAAATCCACTAAGTAATGTAATGTATTTTGATAATTCATACAAACACATGTCAAAATTTCTTTTTAATTGTGGCAGGAATTGAAAGTAATTAATACATTGAATTTTTCATTTTTTATGACAAACTGGGGGTGGGGTGGGGGGGGTTGACTCGTATATTGAATTTTAGAAATATGTTTTTGACAAAAAATTGAAGTCTTTTGACAGACACTTTATTCTTATTGACCATACTGCTGTAGGTATTTAATCCCTAACAGATGGTCAATCTGAAAATGGTTTGACTTGTCAATAATACGAACCTTCTTTGTGTAACAGATTTTGTATAATATTTACTTTCTTTTTATATTTTTATGTAATCGATTGTTCATTATGAAAAAATAAAAAATTCCAGGTAATAATTTGACCTAGGGCAAGAATTTCAAGATTCTTTGTTTTCACAAAATTGGTATGTAATATTGCCAAACACGAGCAAACAAACATTCCAGTTGGAAAAATGGTTGTATCCTGTGACATAACCCATACCCTTATAAACCCTCTTATCAAGGTCTTATCCAGGGTAATATCACTTGTAAAGGTGTAAAAGTAATGATATATAATTGTCCCTGTGGTGTGAACTGAAACATTCCTGTTTAGTCATGCAGTTCAATTAGAAGTGAAAAAAAAATTTACTGGTAGGTATGAAAATTGAAAAAAAAAAAAATTAAGTTGTGAAAATTACAGCTGCATATTACAAGATTTTTGCACTCTTTTAACAAGACATTAGAAATTATGAAGTTGAATGCAAACTTTACTGATTAGAAAGAAATGTAACAAAACCCAAAACTTTGATGCATTTTTAAAGTCTCTGAACAATAAAACATTTTATTTAAAAAAATTTAGTGCAGATCTGGGCAGAAAACTACTGTAGCACTTCAAAGACTTTTTTATGGAATATTGCATAAGTAATATATATATATATACAGTTATTGCATATAGATGGCACACCTGAGGGCAGGTGTGTGTAATATGATTAGTAGATCAAATGTCTTTTAACTTGAATGTACTCATGTGTATTTCCTGTATGCATTCATAAATCTTGTTTATTTTTGACCTACAGTAATTTCTCAAAATTATGATACTTATTATATAATACATACATTGTTTGTACTATCTTTTTGTTGTCAAATTGAAAAATTTTATATGTAGCTTTGAGGTATTCAACAAATTTAAAGTCCATCAGGCATTGTTATTAATTTACCTTTAAAAAGTAACAAAATTACCATATAAACAATGTGCTACAAGATCAAAGGGGGAGATGGGGGGGGGGGGGGGGTGGTTGTAGATGAATTTTGATTGATTGTATGTATGTACATTTGGCCAAAATACAGACAATCTAGGGTCAATGACTCTTACCGCCTGGGTTAGAATCCCACTCAGGACAGATCCTAGTTTGAAGAATTTTGTCAGTTCACTTGCTGAAGGTTGGTGGTTTTCTCCAGGCACTCCTGTATCTTCCACCATCCCAGAACTGACCATCTCGAAATAAGTGAAAAAATCTTGACTGGTGCATACAACACCATTACTCCTTTCCACTCTTTCTTTTAAAAGATTTTTTTCTCAATTTGAATTTCATCATGTCCTATTTATTCACATGAAATAATAAACCTCACAGCAGCATTTTACATACCTGTGCTTAGTAATTATGATATATTGTAACTTAAAAGAATTTTAGCCCTTAGCAAATATATATATGGTATAAATAGAAATTCATGTATTTTAAATATTTAATTTGAAATTATATATACATTTCATAATTCATGTGCTTTAAATTCTTTTAAATATAAAGATTTATTATATCATATTTTGTTATAAATATCTTACAAACTTAAATTTTCTCTCTCATTGTGTAGTATGTCTGGTATATGTTTACGTTAAAGTGAATTTACACAGCAACTCCAACAGAATATGCTGAGAAATTTAATTTTGCATTCATTTCTTTTTACAAACTTGATAAAAACTACTAAAAAGGCCTTATTTAAATTACATCATGTAAAATATCTAAATAACTTTATAGGACATAATAAAATAAATTAATCTTTAAATTCATTTTTTTTTCTCTCTCACTCTCACCAGGATTTTCAGACAGGAATAATGGAGTCTTATCAGCTCAAAAGACATACCTGTAATACAGGTAAACTAAAACCAAATCTATAAGACTCATTCAAACGGGATAATGATACCTTTTTATTTCAAGATTAAGTTTAAAAGAAGACTGTTAAATCCTGTTTTTTTTTTTGTTTTTTTTTTTAAGTTTTTATTTTCTCATTTTTTTTTTTTTTTTTTTTTTTTTACATTCTAATAGGGTACAATTTACCTGTTCAGATACTATTGCCAATTCGGCAAAAATGTGAGTCAAAAGAAATATTTATAACTCAATTTTTGTTACTTGAACCTTACATAATACTTGTAATTATGCCTTTGAATGCATGTTTTGAATTGAGCAGATACTTTTGATATGATTTAAAAATTTTTTAAATACAGGGCGCTTCAGTAGTATTTATATAACATTTTTGTTCATATATAAACCTAGTACCAATATAACTATTTTAAAGTGAATTACCACCAATAATAAATATGTGATGATCTCAATTATCTGATTATTTAAATTGTACAGTCAACATATTTGCATTAGGCACATTCCACAAAAAATCCTTTTTAAAAATTACTGACTAAAAATAAATACAGTATTTGGTATGCTGTAACTAATAAGTTTTCTTATTAAAAGCTCATCAATATAATGGTTCAGTAGTGTTACTTATAATGGTAAACTTGGCATTGAGTAGAGTTCTGAAGTTTTTATTAAATACACCTTGTAATTTTAAAATAGATATTCAAGGCCTATATTTCTTACATATAATTTTTGCGAACAATTCTAATAAAATAGAGTTGAGTAATTTGATAATATTAGATATTTTGAACAATAATTTTACTATTATAGAGACATGTTAAAGCGTAGTAAATGGGCGGTGTCTAAATGAGCTTGTTGCTGACATTAGACTTTGCATGTTACTTGTCCAATTTTTTAGTTGATTTATAGCCCCTACTAGAAAGAATATAGGGACATCAACTTGGGCATCAATCCAAAGTTTAAGGCACACTATTTTTACTTTTACCCAGCTGAATTGACTGTATATGGTTCAAGAACTATATAAAGCAGTTAAATGGCAATTAGATTGGTCTGGAGCATGTTCTTATGTATTGGAGCTCTTCACACTTTGAAGATTAAAATCCCACCTGGGTAGATCCTAGTATGGGATGGTTTGTCCCAATGCATGTCTAAGATCTTTGTAGTCTTTCTCCTGTTCTCTTCACCTTTCCATAACTTAATTACCATCTGAATAAATGAAAGAATCTTGACTAGGATGTAAAACACGATTACTCCACTCCACCCATTGGGACTTATACATTTTCACTCTTGCAGGATTTAGAATCCTAGAACTTTATCACAGAACCAATTAACAGACATCATAAAAGACTAAAAATAAATGATATAACTCAGTTTTATACAATAAAATTCTTTATGAAAAATGATAGAAAAAATTATGCGTAAGTTTGGTATTGTGTGTAGATTTTACAGTTACCGGTATATCTGCACCATTGATACTGCACCCTACATATCTCTGTTGTTTATTAGATTGGTGATTCATAAAAGGAGATAACATTATATTTAAGAGCCAGTAAAATTTATTTTTCTGAAACTTTACCCACTTAAATAATGCAGTTGTTCAAAGATCAGAAAAAAGTGAAGTAAAAAACTAATTTATTATATAAGGGCCAGAGTTGAATGATGTAGTTGGTAAAGAAAGATATGTCTGGTTTTAATCAGTGTGTGTAAATTTAATTTTCTTTTGTTCTCTTGTTTTTTCATGTTTTCATCTATAATTATGCTGTTAAAACATGATTCATGTATTAGAGAGTTAATTACTGAAGGGTGGTATTTTACAATGATGATGGTGATGCAGTCTGTCTTTGTTGCAGTTACCAAGGGAGATAATTAATACCAATAATGCATTATCTTTGTTTTGTGAATCATACATAGCACATGACCAATGTTGATCTCTTTGTTGTCTGCTGGGAATTTATTGTTGAGACCATAGTTGTCACATGTTCAAGTAAATATTTGCTGTTTTGGTTTTTTTTTTTTTTTTTTTCTTTTTTTTTTTTTTTTGTACTTTTCAAAAATACAAACAGTAAATTGAAATTAAGCAGTATTGACAAAGTTTTGCCTTTTCAGTATTTTTGAAAAGTATCCTATTGTATAGTCTTTTTAATCGTAGATATATCGATCTTGCCTACTGGTATTCATCAGCTAATTTTGATTTACCATAGACTTCTTTTTTGCATCATAAAGTTGTCAAACATATAGTTTATTTAAATTTTTTTTTTTTTGCAATATCAGCATATAAGTCTATCTGGTACTCTAGCTGAAAGTTGAAAAGTTCACCTATTAGTATTGTTTACTAGGACATTGTTATATTGCATTGGTCAATGTCTCCGGCTCAGACAATGTCTGCCAATAAGGAGGCGGTATTGTACTAGGAAATTGTATTGAAATCTTTTCATTTTATCCCAACCAAATAGAAAGTATTTGACAATTTTCCATGATATGTAAATATTGGTTTGATAAGTATTTGTGTAATTATTGGAACTTAAGTTGAATTTAAACTGTTTTCGTCCTATAAATGTAAATATACATTTGATATGTGTGAATAATTGCTAAATCAAATACTGGATATTGGAAGTACTAAAATATGGGTTGTTTTTTTAATCAGAAAAAAAAAAAAAAAAAAAAAAATGGGGAAAAACATTTTTTATCATAAGGACATTGACATTTATTGAAATATTTCCCTCAGGATCAGTTAATTTGTGACAGTCATCATTCAGCTAATGAAAATGTGTCCATTTAAACTGACCACTATTGAGGACAGAAATTGACCACAAGGTTAGGTTGTGGAATTTCACACATACTAGTGAAATGAAGGTCATGCCTGATAAGCTAGACTTGTGGTCTTCAGATTTGGTATCACTTTCAAAATATTTTAAACCAAAGAGTTTGTATATTATCAAAACATTCAGATATGATAAATTATGTTCAAATATGGTTAAATTCCTATATCAACAGTGGCCACTGGTCAGCCAGATTAATGGCTGATTCAGTGAGCTGGACATACTTGAGGTAAGTACCCTTTTATGGTCATTAAGTACAATAATCTGTTGATCATTATTGAAGTAAACATCAGGTAATGACCCCCACTAGTGTCCATTTATTGGTCAGTCAATAAAAATTATCCCCTACCTAACACTGGTACAAGGTACTAATGATTTGGTCAGTATTTGTGGTCAGTATGTTTTAGAAAATAAATTGTTGACATAATTAATGGCTGACTGACATTTTTTAAAAGTGAAAGTAAACAGGTGATTACATAATAGTTATAATGGAAAACCCATGGGAGTTTTGTAAAACCTTATAATACCGGATATAAATCACTATGTTTTACTAAGTAAAAGTATGATTCATTGCAGTTTTAATACTGAATATTGAATAAACACTCACATTATGTACAGTTATATCAGTGGACTTGTTCATTATGTAAGAGTGGTTGCTTTGTCAAAAAAAAGCCAGAGTTTGATTCATGGATATGTCAGACAAAACTGTGATGATTCCCAGGCATGTTAAATCTGAAACTCATAGGATGTGCCAGGCTTTTCTTCTTCCAAAAAACTTGGTTCTTATTTGGAAATAAAGTGAAAGGTTCTTCAAAACTGCTCATTCTTTGAAATATTGTGATGTCCTTCCTATGTCAGTGTAATTTTGTGCACTAAAAAAACACACTGCTAGTTGTATTAATGATAAGTTTTTATTTTTTGCATCTTCAACTTAAGGGAAATAGATTTTTTGACTGGAATGTAAAACACTCAACTATCCCTGGCAATTGATTTTAAGATATATCAGCTTTATCGTAGTCGAGTTAAGTAATAGTATATACCACCCTGGTCAAGAATCTTTTACTGATGTCAAGGTGGCAAGCCTTAGAATGATGGAGGAAACAATAGTACCTGATATAACCACCAAACATCAGCAAGTGGACTGACTAATATTCTTACACCCCAATGTGCCCAAAAGAAATTTGAAAGAACTAATTTCCTTGGTAACCTTAAAATTGAATTGTGGACATATTATATTGTAAAGCTAGAATTAAATCAATTTAAATTTCTTATATCAGTAGGTTGTTCTGCTGGATCAATCTCAAAAAAAGAAATATTTAAAGAATTTTAATTCAGAGGTTTCATTTTATTTGTGACACTTTAATTAAGTCTTCCTATTTATAATACATATATAGAGATCTATATCATTTATCTATTTATCAGCCTTGGTTTACCCAGTCTGGATAAGATTAATTCTTAACTCTGTATTACGTCAGTAGATTAAATACTTCCTATTGATATTGTGTGAAAATTAATTTGTCACAAGTCACATGTATATACATTGACGAAAACTGAGCAAGGTTCAACGATGGGTAGGGCTACTTTTCTATATATGAACACTTGTTTATGTAAAAACAGCATTCTTCTACTGTTTAAAGGGCATGTGTCAAATTTTTCTGTCAAATTGTAGCTAAAATTCATTACACCTTATTCAGAAGTTTATATTATGAATACATTTTTTGCCTACTAAAACAGTGGTACATAAGAATGCAGTATATTTTTTGTGCATGCATGAACATTCAGATGCATGTATGAACATCCAGATAGGGCCCAGGACAATTCTATCATTTTCACGTAAATTTCTTTAAAAGCACTGTGTTTCACATACATTTTTAACTGGCACATGTGTATTGCAAGTTTAAAAAAAAAATTAAATATCTTGATATTAGTGAAGTTATCTTGACTTGAACAAATCAGACATATTCCACCATTTATAATCAGTTAATATGCTTTTGTTTTCAATATTTGTAATTACTGAGAGCTTGGAAAAATATATCTGTATATTTTATTATTGTATGTATTTTATTTAAAGAAAAGGTATGAGTATTAAAAGCATAAATTTTTCCACCCCCACCCCTACCCCCACACACATACCAATCTAAATCTGTACAGATATATATGGTTTACACATGAAGCAAGCCATTGATCGGGTTTTTTTATTAGTCTAGCACTTCATTAAACTATACTCAGGTAAACATTGATTTTTTGGACCAGATCTTTAATAATGGATGTAAAATACTTATTAGCGACATTCCTCACATTCCAATGTTAATGAGGAGATCAGCTAATCAATTATAAATCAAACCCCGATAGATGGTATGGCACAACAGGAACTATTTAATGAAAACTTTGTCATGCAGTTAAACATTTATTCTGTCTAGATATGAAACTTACACGTTTTTAAATTTTTTCCTTTTTTCTTTTAATGGGCAAAAAATTTTATAATTTTTTTCACTAAAACATAAACCTCAATTATTTTACAGGTGTTACACCTTATAGATGTCTGTTATATTTGTGTGTATGAGTTCAAGAATTTTTTTTTATAATTATGTTTTATTTTAATTTCAAATTTGAATTTCAAAATTTTTTTTATTGAAATATCCATAAATGAATATTTAAAAGTTTTGCAATACACCATTACATTGTTTAAAGCAAAAAATGTTGCACTGTGATAAAACAAATGGATTTTAAAGTATTGTTAAAGCTGTTTTTTTCTGATTTTGTTAAAAAAAATTCATATCAATCATATTTCTTTTGAATAAGAATGCTATATTGTGTTTAAATGACTTTTTGTGATTTTTATGTATTTTTTTATCAAAAGGGAAAAAAATGTTGTATTAAAACTAATTTTTTTTTGTATTTTTCATGTTTTCACATCTGTCAGTTTTTAAATATTAAAAAAAATTAAGTTCAATAAATATTTTATTTCTGGTATTTCTCATACTTCTCATACATGACAAGAAAACCATGAGTATATTATGAGTTTACACAGTAATATCATGTCAAATTTTAGATATTGGGGTTATTTAAAAGTTGGTGACACTTAAAACCATGATTTTAAAGTGAATATACAAGTTAATGCTACTTGAGAGCTATTAAGTAGCTGATTATCGTAGCCATAATGTCACATACTAATTCATTGTTTTACAGTAGTATGTCAAATTTGTCAGCAGGTTTTTCTCAGTTAGGTGCCAGATCTTGGTATCTCTAAAAACCTCATTTGCTATCATCTCAAAGAAGTTATTTAAACACACATTGCCTATTTAACCCTTTGAAATTCTCATTAAATAGCTGAGTTTGTAAGTGAAATATTTGCACTTGCAGCATACTTATTTTATAGAACATTTTTACATGGTTATATATTGTTTTAAGTGTTCAAAATGTCACAAAATTTGAATCATCTCCTGTTAGTGGTAATTTCCGTTGGCCTTTGAATCATTGGCTGCAGTCAGCATTGTAAAGTGGAGAAGATTTGAGTTAAAATGCAAATATAATGCATAAACCTGTCAATTTTCTCCGCTCTGCCTATGGCATTTGTTGCTAATTGTTAACTATCTTTGGTCAAATCATATATGATGTAATAATTTGAACCTTTTTTTTTCCTTGCAGTCTTCATGGAAACCATTTCAGAATCTGGAATTGTTTCAGACTTGTAATTGTTGCTGTCCTCAATTTGAAACCATTTCTCGAATTTCTTTTTAACTGAACATTTTTAGTTAATCTATTTTTGTTTCAAAACCATTTCTGGAATTTTCTAAGACTATTTTAAGACATGTTTTGACTTGAGTAAGACTAATGTATCAGTGATACATGTATTATAAATAGAGACAAGTAATATATGACTGTATGACAAAACTTCCTTATTTACTGACGAAACCAGACATAAATTGTCTCTGAGTTCACCACATTGTTATGTCATAGATTTTAAGTTTTAAATGCGGTATACATTGCATCTATTATATAAATTTATGTTAAAATTGAACTTTTAAGTCAGCCAGTTATATATATAATAATTTATAATAAACTGGTAGTTATGTGTCTAAGAATGAGAAGAATAAACATTTTCTGTTTTATTGTTTGTGTGTTAATTTATATACAGGTGTTTCTGTTTACTAACTTTCTTAATGCCACATTTGAATTCATTAAAATGGTTTTTAATTTTGAAAAAAAAATAAATAAATAATAAAAAGGTTTTACAATATGTTTGTGTTAATGATAATAACTGCACTATGCTACAGATTGCACTGGGTTAATAATGGGACATTCTTCATTATTAGGAAACTAAGAAAATATTTATTGGCCATTTAAACTCCTCAAAACTTTGTGAAAAACTACCTCATGGATATATATGTTTATTAATTCGCTGAAGGCATACCTTCAGTGTTAAAATTTTGCAGAAATTACATGCAGAATAGCTAGTAGCAATTGAGGGTTTAGGATGGGGATTTGAGGAGTGTAAAATAAGGATGACAGAAATGTCTGGTTAACTTTTAAGTTCACAAGTACCTGTTTTAAAAACTGTTAGACTTGGCACTCTACTTGCATGATGTAAACTTATATTGCATGTTATAAACAACTATATTATAAGGTCAATGCCCATAAAACTGTAAAAAAAAAAAAGTTATAAAATCAAAAATGCTAAAATATTGATTGTATTCTTGTTAAATTTATTGTTAATAATGACCTTAGACTTTAAAAGTAACTTGCACAAGGTATTTAATCAAAATAATTGTGCAGTATAAAGTGCATACATGTGATGTACAGGTAATTTAATTATGCTTACCTAGAATTTTTTATCCTTGGTGATTTATGCAAGCATTAAAAATTAATTGTATATAGTCCAGTGTTTTTTTTATGCAAATGGTTAACCCATAGGGTTTTAAAAAATGAAATGTTTTAAGTTTCACAGGCTTAAACCCGTAGGGTTGAAAATTTTATGTTGTGTAAGATTTCGTGTTTGTGTATGGTGTAACTTGTCATCATATAATTAACACAGGTCATCTAGTAAATGTTTTTATGCATTCTGCTTCTTTTTGGCTTTCATTTATCAAATATTTTATCAAGCCCATATTTTAATTAATGCATAAAAGACACCTCAAAGTTTTATCTTTCAAAAATTTTTTGATCCTTATAAAAGGTAATTTTTCCGTCCATGGTTGTAACTTGTTCCGATATTTTTGTACCAGGTAAACCAGGAATGGCAAATGATAATTAGATGTAATTAATATGATCATGTTAATTTTGAGGTTAATTTAAACATTTCTATGTGTTTCTGTGTCTGTGCCATGGTTTATAGGTATAATAAACAAACACTGGTATGATTTAAATATTATTAATTAAAAAATGTGGTATAATTAATTATATTGTACTGTGTAGTATGTTAAGGTCATGGTAATATGTTATGAGAATTAAGAATAAGTTATGGACTTTAACCTGAAGAAAGAGTTTAGAAATGAGGACTAACCCATAGATAACATAACATAGTCATTATTGTACCAAACACTTTTTTCTTGCCATTTTCTAAATCTGATAAATTAAATATCTTAAATATACCCAAAGTGAAATTTTAAAGTCAATAGCACACTTTTAGTTATCACGTTTCTTTGTAAATACAAAGCTTTAAAATTGATGTCTGGTTTATTTTTGTTAACCCTCATGCAGTACAGATTTGCCATAATCATAAAAAATACATTACAGTCAAACCTGTTTATAAAGGCCACCAATGGGAATCAATAAAAGTGGACAGGTGGCCTTAATAAGCAGTTGGCCCTTTTAGAGAGGTGGCCTTTAAGGCAGGTTTGACTCTATTATTATTATTATTATTACTATTATTACGATACTACCCTTTTATTAAAACTGTGCCCAAGCTTACCCTCAAACAATTTGTTGGTGAAAGTATGCCTTTTACAGACATATTTTCTTTCTTTTTTACAGTATTTGAAAATAAAGACAAGATCATTCTTGTGATGGAATATGCCAAAGGCGGAGAATTGTATGATTACATCAATGATCGTCATCGTCTAAGTGAAAAGGAGGCAAGGCAATTATACAGGCAGATAGTTTCTGCAATTCACCATTGTCATGAGGTAAATTCTACCTACTTTAGGCAATTAGATCGTCAGACAAAAAATGTGACATATTTTCTCTTCTTTTTAGATTTTTTGTAAGATTTTAATGATAATCATTGATGGTGGTCTGTTGTCATGTGACATATAATTAGTCTTAGATTCATTCATAATCATAAAATCTACAAATCACAAGTTTTTATTTATTTATTTATTTAGAGTGAAAACTAGCTTTTTAGCTCACCTGAGCTGAAAGCTCAGATGAGCTATTGCGATGGTTCACCGTCCGTCGTCTGTCGTGCGTCGTGCGTCGTCCGTCGTGCGTTAACATTTTACATTTTAATCAACTCCTCTAAAACTACCCACCCAAATTTGATGAAACTTGGTGATGATGATGTCTGGGTGAAGGCCTTTCAGATTTGCACATATGAAGGAGTTATGTCCCCTTGGGGCCCCATAAGGGGGGAAATAGTGAAAAACTTTAAAAATCTTCTCCTCTGAATGTACAAGTGATATACCTTAGTTATTTCACTTATAACATTCTTAGGTCATCTAGTTTTAGATTTGCACAAATGAAAGCGATGGGGCTCAAAATGGGGAAATGGCAAGGAACTTAGTGGGAAAATTGCTAAAAATTATTTATTTGTCACTATATCTTGAAAACTATTAACTTTTTGTATAGGCATTTATATTAGAATATTGTAGGTATTGCGACAACAATCATTTTGATATATGGTTCAAGGTCATATGTTCAAAGGTCAAGGTCACAGCTGCAAAAATAGACTTAAATCGCTAATTATCTTGAAAACTATTAACTTTTTGTATAGGCATGTATATTAGAATATTGTAGATATTTGGACAACGATCATTTTGATATATGGTTCAAGGTCATATGTTGAAAGGTCAAGGTCACAGCTGCAAAAGAAAAGTTAAATTGCTAATTATCTTGAAAACTATTAACTTTTTGTATAGGCGTGTATATTAGAATATTGTAGGTATTGACATGACGATCATTTTGATATATGGTTCAAGGTCATATGTTGAAAGGTCAAGGTCACAGTTGCAAAAGAAAAGTTAAATTGCTAATTATCTTGAAAACTATAAACTTTTTGTATAGGCATGTATATTAGAATATTGTAGGTATTGACATGACGATCATTTTGATATATATTTCAAGGTCATATGTTTAAAGATCAAGGTCACAGCTGCAAAAGAAGACTTAAATTGCTAATTATCTTGAAAACTATTAACTTTTTGTATAGGCATGTATATTAGAATATTGTAGGTATTGCGACAACAATCATTTTGATATATAGTTCAAGTTCATTTGTTGAAAGGTCAAGGTCACAGCTGCAAAAGAAGACTTAAATTGCTAATTATCTTGAAAACTATTAACTTTTTGTATAGGCGTGTATATTAGAATATTGTAGGTATTGACATGATGATCATTTTGATATATGGTTCAAGGTCATATGTTGAAAGGTCAAGTTCACAACTGCAAAAGAAGACTTAAATTGCTAATTATCTTGAAAACTATTAACTTTTTGTATGGGCATGTATTTTAGAATATTGTAGGTATTGACATGACGATGATTTTAATATATAGTTCAAGGTCATATGTCAAAAGATCAAGGTCACAACTGCAAATGAAGACTCAAATTGCTAATTATCTTGTAAACTATTAACTTTTTGTATAGGCATGCATATTGGAATATTGTAGATATTGACGTGGCAATCATTTTGATATATGATTCAAGGTCATATGTTGAAAGGTCAAGGTGACAGCTGCAAAAGAAGACTACAGTCACTTTATGCATATTAGCTGCTTATTAATGAAATGTGACTGAATATTTCTGATTAATTTTTTTGGGAGTTCTTGAGTTTCTTTAAATTTTCTGTACTTGATATATTGTCTGTTGCACTTTGTAAACAATTTTGGAGATATTCTCAGGTGAGCGTTAAGGCCCATGGGCCTCTTGTTTAAGTTTGCACAATTGCTTTTATTTTTTCAGAATGGCATTGTACATAGAGATTTGAAGCTTGAAAATATAGTGATGGAAAAAGATGGATGCATAAAGGTACATTTATATGCCAGGATATAGCAATTTAACTTAGTGATTCTCCTGCACTCCCTCCTCCCTCTACATTCCAGCAAAAAACAAAAAGCAAAAACAAGAAAATTTAGACATTTTAATAATTTCATTCAGAAATCTTACATTTCCTAAATGCAGACTGAATGGGTTGTTCCTTGTCATTCTTTTTCAATCTTTTTGTCTAGCCATGTTGTGTAAATTTTGACTTTAATTTTAAAATTTTTAGCATACCTGTCAGTTTTTTTTTAATGTGGGCAGTTTTTATCCAGGTGTTGCATAGCCTAACATTAGAAAGATACAGGTGATAATTATGATGTCAATGGTTTAAAACCTGTGACATGCCAGAGAGTTTTATGTTCTCTATAGAAAATAAAAATGCCTGCCTCTCGATTTCCTGTTACATGGATTAAAATTAAAGAGTAATTTTAAATTTACACCACATGTAACTAGACAAGACATTTTTAGAATAATTTCTTACATTTCAATGTCATGATTTTTGCAGTTATATGTATAAAGCATTATTTTTGTGTCTCCTCTCAGCAGGTTTTTTTTTATCATATCTTATCAAGTTTTTGTTCATGAATTTAAGTAAGAAGTATTCTTAATATTTTGCCTGAATGTTTCTTTAATTTGATTTCCCAAGAATGCCAACTTATAAAATCCTATATGAAGAGTTAATATTTCTCCTAGACAAAGTACAGACAGGCTTATTTTATACTTAAAAAAAGATGACTGTCAGTCTAAGTTCAGAATAATAGTTCTTTATTACAGCTTTGGATGAGCAAATGTTTAAAGAACAGCAAAAAATGAGATACGCTGTACTTGTGTAGCTCTTGATTGTCCAGCATTGTTGATACAGGGAATATATACATTTTTTTTATTTCAGATTGCAGACTTTGGATTGTCAAATTATTACAGTTTTAACTCAACTCTGTCCACATATTGTGGTAGTCCATTGTATGCCTCACCAGAGATTGTGAATGGTCAGCCTTATCATGGTCCAGAGGTAAGTAAAGATGTACATACCAACATCCATCCAACACAATGAGACATGATTGTGGCCTTGAGTTATAAATCACCTTGACCATCAAGATTGATCATGCAATGGTAAAAATTTTTTGAACTCAAAAGCCAGTCCTGGCATACCAGTGATTCAGCGGTTGATAAAGGTATTTTTCTTCCCTGCCCCAATGAACTAGATTTAACGTTTGTCTTCCTATGTAATTTTTTTTCTTAAATTGCTATGACTTTAATGAGAAACTTGTCCCCTCCTGTTCTTCCTCCCAATTTAGGCTTAAGCTATTCCAAAACTTTTTTGAAAATTATCAGGATGTAAAAAATTTTCTTTGGTTCAAATTCCTTTTTGATGCCTATTTTCATTAACTATTTAAAGCCTGCTTTGAATTGTCCTTGCCTTGAAAAACCTGTAAATTAAAGACAATCACAGAAAATTCTTCTGTATAAAATTGAAAAGATAATGTCTTAATGTTATAAAAATTATCCCAGATAATTGCTACAATGACCAAGCTGTTTTCTCCCTTTCTCTTGGCTCTTTAATATTGAGGAAGAATTTTTTTGTTGTTAACTCTCAGTTCATTTTTATTAGTATATTTATGGGAGGAACGTTAAATATTTTCAGTCTTGTGCCATGCAATAAAACAATATTATAAAACAGTTATTTTAATAACCTAGACAGGACTAGATACTAGTACAATAACATTGTACTAGTAGTTTATCTGATGAAGGCCTCTCCACCCATAATGAAGTGTTTAACTTATATCTGCATTCACGTGTTACAGTTTAATGATATGTCTGTGGTTTAAGGGGAGTATATCACGATTGTGATACAGTTTAACTAAATTACTATATATATTTTTAACAATGTCTATATAGAGACTTTACCTATTATTAAATGCTGTACTATGGTATATTTAGATAATAAGTATGAAGTATAAGGACTAGCTAATTGTTTTCAATAATACCCCCAAGTCTTTTAGAGCCTTTAGCACCAATTGTTATATCAAGTGGCGGTTTATTTTCAGCAGTGATTTTAAGTGCCTCTTTTTTATTATTTTGATATTTTTTATATACATTTTTGTCTTGTAAGTAAAACAAATGTGATAAAAAAATTTAAAAGAAAGTGAAAATGACAAACGACTATCGTTGTATCAAAGTTTAATATTTTTGTCAAGTCATATTTGACATAGATTGATCAGTACCATCTTCATGATAATCTTTTTAAAAAAAAACTCATAAAAACTGCTGCATGATTGGTACCACTAGGCAATATAAGACAAATAGATTGGTAGCACCAGGCAATACAGGATACACAGATACATGTCTGATATGCTCTGCAGCAGTAAGATTCTTTGTAATTTGATATGTTATCTTGTTTCGTAGAAAAACTTGATTATGATTAAGTGTCCCATTTTTAGAAAAGCTTTAAATAGAGATTAAAAAGAAGAATCTAATCACCTTTTCTTGATAAAAACTTTAAATTTTTGCTTAGATAATCACATTAAGCAGTCTCATTTTTAAAAATCCATCATTAAAGATTTATTTGCAAAATATATTAATACTTGTTAAACAAACAGTTTTAATGACGTTAAAGCGCTACAGTATACATGAATGTTCATTAGTTTTGCTGAGTTTTATGTAGCATATTAATTGAATTTATGAAAGATGAAGATATTATGATTTCTAAAAATAAATTATATCAGATTAGCTTGGGTTAATTTTCAATTAAAGTTTTTAGTATTTCTTACTAATGATTAATGAACTTGAATTTCATCAAACAAAGCAATTGTTATTCACCCTTGTTCTGTTACCACCCCCCCCCCCCCCAAAAAAAAAAATTATAATTAATAAATATTATAATAAATAGATTAATGTGTATTGTGTACAGTAATGATATTTTTTACCTAGCGTTTTTTTTTCTTGTAATAATAATAAATAAAATAAAATAAAAGTTAAAAAAAAATAATAATAAAAAAAGATTTGAATAAAAAATCCAAAATACAAACAAATCTTTGTACTGTTACACGATAATAAAGTCACTAGGTTTTTGAATATATATGTATATACCCCATAGCGGTTTTTAGGTCACAAGAAATTATCTCTGTAATCATATACATGACTTTTAACTTTCAAATAATACCTTGATTATTTATTAATTCTGAATTTAGGAAAATAAGTAAAGAATGTCTAAAAATATTTTATTAGAGATCTTACTTAAAAATTGATTGACACAATTTTTAACGGTTAAGTTTATAAACATGTTAACAAAGAGAATCTGCTGATTAGAAGGGGGTAGGGGGGCTTTTGGTCTCCTACTTTGAACTGACCTCAAGTTGTTTATGTTCATTTACCCATAATATGTTATTTTTTACTGTGAAGAATTGAAGTAAATTAACTATATGTCAGCATATTTGGTTTATTTTATTTTTGTTATTATTTTTGGTATTTGAATAATATTTATAGTTTCTATGATAGAACTCAAAGAATGAAATGAATTGAAAAATGTTTTTTAAAAATATAGGTAGTTTTTCAAATGATTGAACTCACCCTTCAGGGTTTTTAATAGAATATACTAACAAAATTTATCAGAAAAACTGTATACCATTTTCAGTCCTTTTAAAAATATTAAAAGGTTTGCTCATGATGGTTCTCTAAGCCATTGAGCAAGGAAAAAGGACTTATACCAATAGTGGGAGGAGGGGAGGGGTGGAGGGGAGGGGGGATGTTCTGTTTTGTTCTATAAGTGACTTCAAATTTTCTTGTTTTGGGTGGTAAAAACTATGAAGAAAATATTTTTAACTTGATGTTTCAACAAAAGTTACTACAATTATTTTTGATATACCTGGTAGTAGGCTACATTTGAAAATGATTTAAATTCACTACTGTAAGCCATATTAGGTCATAACTTACCAATAAGTTTAGTATATTCAGATTATTTATTAAAGTGAAGATTCAGTATATTGCACTATTTTTTTTGTATTGAAATTTAAATTTTTTGATCTCTAAAATATTGCCAACAGGGGGAGCTACAAATGAGAAATTAATGAGACCAGAATTTTCATATTTATTGCCACTTTATTATTTTTCTCAATGCATAAAACTGCAGGTACCAGTATATTTAAAAATTGCTTATCTCAAAAAGGTTTTCAACAGGGTGTCTATACAAAAATTTATCAAGCTGAAGTGGTGTGCCAAATAAGCTACAGACTTTTAATGTACCTTTTCAAAATTTAAAATTAAACACAAGTTTACAGCACACCTGCACTATACTATGGGTTTTTAAGCTCACTATTTTCTCTTTTTTATTTTTGTCGTTAAAATTGGGACACAAATAAAATATCAATTTTGAAGTTATTTTTTATGTGGCATGTCATAAAATAGGTCATAATAACTTTTATGTGAATTGGAAGAAAAAAAAAACTGAAATAACTTTCCCATATTTTAATAATTTAAACATATTTTAATATTTTGAAATATGTAAAATTAAAAAAATTCTGATAGTGAATTCTTTTATTGGAATGTGTTATGTTGTATAAAATTTTATCTGTTTTCATCAATTCTGAACCACAATTGAGCAGTGAATTTAGGTCATCATGGTCCAGGGGTTATTTAGGAAATATATTCTTTATAAGTTTAGTATATCAATGAAATGACATTTATTGCTCAATAAAATCATTAATAAATCCCCTCTTATTGAATAATTGGTTTGAATCTACAAAATTATTACAACAGTTTATAATATCTCTCTCTCTCTCTCTCTCTCTCTCTCTCTCTCTCTCTCTCTCTCTCTCTCTCTCGCTCTCTCTCTCTCATAATTACAACAGTATATATAGTCTCTCTCTCTCTTTCTCTCTCTCTCTCTCATAATTACAACAGTATATATAGTCTCTCTCTCTCTCTCTCTCTCTCTCTCTCTCTCATAATTACAACAGTATATATAGTCTCTCTCTCTCTCTCTCTCTCTCTCTCTCTCTCTCTCTCTCTCTTTGATTTATGTGATACATTTTTTATTACATTGTCACAAATTTTGTTATGGATATTTCAATTCTAATTTGTTTCATAAAACAAAGTTGCCAATTTTGTATTCTATTTATACAATTACAACGACATAGCAATATTTTTATAATAACTTTCACTGTAAAGGTAAAGATATAAAATCATGTATTTAATATCTAAATTAACTTATCAAACACTTTTACCTGCCTGCTATATAATAGGAACTTATTGATTTACACATGTGAAACACACTACATACTCTTGTAGCCAGGTAATTCGTGTAACACGTAAATATTTGTCTGACTAATAGAGAGGAAAGGGCGTCGTGTCTTGCTAAAAATCAAACTAGGATGTTTTCAAACTTCAAATGTGTAGTTTATATCAAGTCATAGGTTTTGACCCCAACTCTCTTAAAAAAGGGTTTCAAAAATATTTTGTTGATACAGAATAAGGGAATTTTACAAGTTGTTTTTGCCTTTTATTTACTTTTGATTCAAACGACCTTCATAACACTTTAAGTATAAAATGTTTTTTAACCTATATATCTGTCAATATTATGGTTTTATGGCTATGCAATGAAAAGCGTTTTTTTTTTTAAAGTTTTGAATCCTTGTGTCTTTATCTTATATAAGGTCATATTTCAATGTGTATTTGATTAAATCATTTCTATTCAGCTAGGGATGCTAGATAACAAATAGTAAAGAAAATGACAACATAAATCAGTATATCTCAATTTAAATATACGTAATAAGTTTTATTTATTTTTTATTTATTTATGGTTTTTTTTTTTTTTTTTGGAATAAAAATTAAAATGAAGAAAGGTGGTACTTTTAAAGAATTGTATTAAACCTGGAAAATGCAGTTGCGACATGCATGGTCAACCATAAAATAAAATTTGCTCTATTTTACTCTTTTTAAACCTAACTTGTTTACTTGCTAGGTGAATTTAAACGAACAAAAATATTCAAAATTCAGAAAATAGAAGGGTGGGGTAGTGTTTTGAAAATAATGCCTGTTCCATGGCTCACACCCAGTGACTTTTTGATTTGAATTTGTTTAAGATTCCTAAATATAAAACAATGAGTACTGATATTGCAGACTAGAATGGTTAAACAAAATAAAGCACAATTAAAAAAAAAAAAGAAGAAGAAAAAGACATGTATAGGTTTTGCCCAGATATTGTAGAAAATTAAGACTAGCATACAAATGTATTGTAGAAAATTAAGACTAGCATACACATGTAATCATTTATATTTTGACGCAGCTTTCTAAACATACTGGGTTTTTTTTTTTTTTTTTTTTGGCTTCACAAAATTTTTAATTTCCTTAGCAAGCATAATCAGACATGATTTTAATTGTTTATTTTAGGTGGATTGTTGGAGTTTAGGGGTTATATTGTACACCCTTGTATATGGTGCCATGCCCTTTGACAGTTCCGATTTCAAGGTCTTACGTAAACAGATTTCAAGTGGAGATTATTTTGAACCAGCCCAACCTTCAGGTAATAAATATGAGTTATTATGATTACAAAGTTTTGTAAGTTTATCAGAAGTGTTTACTTTTGTAATAAGATATAAGTAATGTTCTTGATATGTGACATCAAATAAATAGGAAAAGTTTTTTTTCAAGCTTACTATCATGCTGTGACATCATGTGACAAAAACTAATAATCTTCCCAATGCTGTTTTTCTACCTAGATATCTGGTCATTTGTTGGGACTTTCCAATTTGAATTACAAGTGAAAGAATCTTGACTGAGGCATTAAAAACTATTAGTCCACTCAACTCCCCTCTTTAACTTCAATATTTTTTTCAACATAAAGTTTTACCATGAAATTGAAATTCAAGGTTTATACAACAATAAAGAAAGCCCTTACTTCTGTTTCAAAACATTTTAAACGTAAGACAAGCTGGTATCTAAATATATGAATATATATGGAGACATTCAGTAAATAACCCTGAAAAGCATTAATGCTTTATTGGCATATTTAAACATTTGCTTGTACACATTGTAACAGCAGAGGATGATATATGATGGTATTTGTACAACAAAGACTGAATGCTTGATAGAGTGTGTGTTAGACAGTGTGAAATTGAATATCAATATGCTGCACATACAATAGTACAATTATGTGACCTTGAAATGAACTCATCATTTATCATCCATCTGTTACTACTGATATTAGTAGGATGTATTGATTCTAGAACAACATTTATTGCATTAATGCTGAATATTTTTTTTTTTCTTTTTTGATAAAAAAATGAAGGATTATGAGAAGATAAAACCAGAAAATTCTGGAGACATTTTAATAAATTTGTACATTAAAATTCCATGTTTATTCTTTTTTTTCAGAGGCGGCAGGTCTTATTAGGCATTTGTTAACTGTCAACCCAGCAAAACGAGCCAAAATGGATGACATACTCAATCATTGGTGGGTTAATTTGGGTTATCGGGAAACTCCAAGCATGCAACCGTATCCAAGTCCAGAGATCTTAAAGCCAGTAAGCGCCAGGCATAATGCGAGTCTCTCATCAGATAGTGAAGGTGAAAATGACACAAACAATAAAAATGACAAAAAACAACCTTTAAAAGGTATCCTTAAGAAGCCAAAGACTTCAAGTACTGGTACCTCTTCAGATGACCCACTAGTGTCCCCTGATAGCAGGTCAAAGGTTCCATTTCAGCCTGTAATTGGTCATAATAATAGTGCTACAAACAGTATTGGTAATACAGACTTTGTACGGGTGGCAGAATCTGGACCAGAAGTGTTTTGCACAGGTTCAGATATTAGTGTATCTGGGGATGAAAGCAAAAAAGTTTTTGACTCTGAAAAGAAACCAGCACGAGGAATCTTGAAGAGGAAAGGAAAATTCAGTGGTGGGGATAGTGGTTGTATCCTGAATGAAGTTGGAAATAAAAGTCCGTCCTCAGATTCCAAGGAAAATGACCGTGATATGAACACTTACAATTTATCAGACATAGAGAATGCTCTGAGACCAGTTGAAAAATCAAATAATGAATGTTTGTGCCAAAGTAGTGCTTCCGACTTTGTAAGTACAAAAAATTCTGACAATACAACAGACATTGATGCATCTGTAGCTGCAGTTCCAAGAAGGAGTATACTGAAGAAAACTAGCCAATCAGACAACAGAAAACGATTAAGTGCCTGTAGTGTAGGCTCAAACTCATCGGCAGATATATTGGACTTCTCTTATGATAGTAGTGATGAAAACTGTATTCATATCTCAAAATGCTTACAGGAGTACAGAAATGGGAATTTGTCAGGGGAAGAAAATTCAGAGACTTATAATAGGTTGGAATTCTGCCAATCACCAAGATCAAAAAATCCAAGTGGCCAATCAAATGCAGCAGATGATTCAGGTCTATTTGATCCTGAAGAAGCGAGACATCTTTATAAGCAAGCTTTAGAGATAAGTCGCAAGATGTAATATAACCCATGCTTCCATAAACATTTTGCAATTTAATTGTGACTTTAATGCTGTTAATCCATGATATAATTTGATACATATGTGTAAATTGTTTCCTCTGTAGAAGTATCATTTTGATGCACATCCTTGAAATTATTTAAGATGCCTCCTCTGGATCTTCATTTTAAAGCAAAGCAAAAAAATGGCTCTTAATGAAATTAAAAAACAATATATGTATTCCGTATTTGAGGGATCTGTACAATTTTTTTCCTTGCGATGCATGTCCAACATGAACAATAGCCAGTGTTTTTTGCAAACAGCAGCATAAACAAAATTCTTTATCACTTTGGATAAAGAATTTTGTATCCATAATGAAGATCCAGAAGCTATATGGAGAAACGTTAATAGAAATCATTATTTGATAGCAGTTTTGCAGTTTAGTATTAATCAGAACATTAAGCATTTTGCATCCTTAGATTAATACTTCTGCAGGAAAAAGGAAAGTCATGGGTAACTGCAGTATAGCTCCATTAAGTATCACAAAATATTGGTGGTTAATATTTATTGCAATCTAGTCTAGTTAGCTTGCTCAGTTTTTATTGTTCAAAATAAAAATGATGTGATATAATATCATATTTGAATGTGCTACATCTATTTTGGTGCTTGTGTTTAAGTCTTGATTTTACGTCATTATAGGATCTCGTCTCATTTTTTTTGCAGTTTGACTGCCATTTTGAAAAATCCATACAAAATGTGTTAAAAAATATGACTTTAGATTGACCTTGAAAAAACTGTTAATCCATGTATTGATCTTTTGTAAGTTGTATATACCTTTTAAATTTAAAACTCTTCATCATTACAAAATTTCACATTTTTATTGAATTCTTTGCTTTTTAAAAATTTTTTTTTTGAGTGATGATATTCTGACCTTAGAAAGGGGAACAAAAGTCTAAATCATTTGTCTTCATTTTGGTCCAATTTCATAAGCTTATTTAGATTGAAAACTTTTTCAATATTCCCAAAATTTGTACCTTTAGAAATTGAGAAATTAATAATTGTTATTTACTCCTTTGATTTTAAAGACTTTGTAACTAATGTCATGATCTTTAAATTCAGGGTCATTTTGTCCAGTGTCTGGGGGGTCATTTGTCCAGTGTCTAGGGGGTCATTTGTCCAGCTGTCAAACATGTGACTTTTAACTGTTCAAAGCAAGGTTAGTACATTGTCAGACATTTTGTAATTGTATGATATAAATATTGAAATCTTTAAAAGATTTGCGATATTGATTTTTGAATCAGTCCCTTATCACACCCTGGCTTAGCACTTAAAGTACAACATTTAGATTTGGTAGAAGTGCATTGTGTCAGAGTAAAGTAAGAACAAATATCCTCTGTATACATCCTAATAAATCATTGAAATGTCTTAATAATTTAACCACTTCAAGACAGATTTTTACAAAATCTTTACTTTGATATTATTGATCCAAAATACTTTTAACAAGATTTTAAGTGGCGGGTTTCATTAATAGTGTTGGACCCAAGTTTTTGCTTACATAATGGGCATTGTGTATATCATCCAACTCCAGAATAATTGGGTAATATGCAGCATATCATATGTCATATGAATATACAAAAGAAAATTGCTAAACCTGAAAAATTCCAATATTTTTGTGATAAATTTTAATTTAATAGATTGCATGTCAATGTCCATTCTTCACTGAATTTATATTGTTTGTTTAATAAAATCCACATAATCACCTGATACCCATGTTACATAAGGCCATCAATGTAATTATTTATTGTGAATAAATAATCTGATAGTTATGTTTCATTATTTTTTTTAAAATTTAATTTATGTAAATCACAGGTGCAGTATTGCAACATTCTTTGAAATTTTTTGGTTTTAAATTTAACTTTATAAAAGAAACTAATATTTTATTTTAAATTTTTGGACATTTGCCTAATTGTCAAAGTGCTAAATATTCATTTTATTGCCAACATTAAAATATTGGGTAGAATTAATTACCTTACTTGAATTGCTTGGTAACAATAGATTAAGCTCATTTTTTGACAGAACTTGTTTGAAAATTTGTAAAACCTGTGAAAAGGATTTAATCTTTGTTCAAAGTACAAATTGTTTCCTTTAGTATGGCTGTATTGTACAGGTAATGGGTACTTCTGACCCACCCTCCCTCTTCAACACAGTTTTATTATTATTTTGTCTCAGACTTGTAAACACAAATGTTTATATCTGGTAAATCAGTTTATTTTAATGTAGTTTTGAGAGGATCTGTTCAAGCACAAGCTAATTCTTGCCCTCTTTAAAACTTTGTACTTTACACATGCATGGAAGAAAAGGTCAAGGTCAAATATAAAATTTGCCACAAATAACAGTTTTTTGATTGGGTTTAACCCTATTTTCAGATTTTTTTCTTAATTGAAAAAAGGATAAACAAATCTTGTGAAAAATGACATAAAGCAGTGTTATTGTCTTGTGGTGTTAAACACTGAATTTGATGTATGACCTATGAAGGTAGCCATTACAGCATCAACCATATTGTCATCTGTATCATTATTTATTACAAATTGTAAAATAATATAAATCCTTGTTACATAGACCTTTTGCATTTTATTATCATTTGTAAATAAAAATAAAGCATGTTTATTTATTTATTTTTGTCATCAGCCGGTGCTGTTTATTTGAATTATTTAGAAATACAAAATTGTAGTCATTAAATATTTTGTATGTAGACTAGTTTATTTGCATGCTCAGCTCATTCTTTGAAAAGTTTGGCCAATGCTAATAAGTTACACCAAGTTCAAATAGTTTTGTAACAATATTCAACACAAGTTTTCTTTGAATTGGATAAGTAGTGAATGTTACAGCTATTACAACTGCTCAAAACAATAGCTCCAAAAAATGAAGAAATTTGGTTGGTATGGCAACCAGTAACCACATTTCCATTTAATACAATGTTTTGGTATTTGTGTAAATTTTTAAAGCATACTTTTCCTATGTGTGTAACTTCATGTTACAAGATGTATGTTATACTATACAAAATTGTTTTCAATATTAATGAATTCCTTTAGTCATTTTGGCCATAGTTTTGTGAATTTAATATGATGTTTTGTGCTTATCATGACAATAGTGCTAGAAAAATATGCTCAAAGTTGACATTTTATGTATTTGTTTTAAAAGCAATATCTAAGTTTTTGTAACATAAATGAACACTTTATATTTGTAAATCCCTAACATTAAATAAAATACTTTGTAAAAATGTTGTTCACCTAGACATAAAAACGTAAGGTAAAAGTGAAGGTTTGAAACTTATAAATCACCAAAGATTCAGAAAATTTAGATATTGAACAAGAAAAACAAGTTGTGATATTGAAATACAAATCTACGAATAAAAATAATTTCAGATGTATTAATGTAAAGGTTTATTCTCCTGGATATAAAAAATAAAGAACCTGATGGATATAATTCTGTAATGATTATTCAAATTCAGGTTTTTGTAAAATTTAAATCTTACGAAAGCAGACTCTTATTAGTTGCTTTAAGTATTTTAAGACTAGCTTTATATAATTATTGCATTGATCTCATATTATATAGATATATATGTATTTGTATGTAACAATAATTTAAAATTCCTTAAAATTTAACTGAAATTATTTTTCAATATGTTTCTTGAACATGAACATGCTTGTATCAAATCTGCAAAAAATTGTCATACATATACCACGCACAGTCTTTAATTACTGTTTATTGTGCATTAATTTTTTTTTACAGTGTTTCTTTATATAAAGTAAATTTGATATTTTCCTCAAAGTGACAGATTTTTTTTTTCAAGTAAAATTTGTAGATTTTTTTCTATATTTAATAAATTCACCTTGATTATTGTTGAGAAGAACAGATTCAATGTTATTTTATATAATACTATTATTATTATTGGCTTTAAGTTTTGATTTAAATAAAATTTTAAGAATTCAGGAAGTTTTGGTGAATTAAAAAAAATTCAGCTTAAAAAATTTAAAATCTAGACAATTAAGCAATAATGAAATATAACAAAGAAACACTTTTTTGTAAACAATGCATTTTTTACACTTTGCCTATTTATTTATTTTTTGTTCATTCGATCTCATTTTTGTATACACAATATATATGTATCAGTTTGTGCTTGATATGAAAGTCATTACAAGTCATTTGTGTACATGAGAGTTTGTATGATTTAATGATAGAAATGTTTTGTAAAAGTTTTTGTAACTATGGTTATATGGTTGCCAAGCAACAAACATTTAAAATTAGATTTCCCATAATTGCTTATTGGAAATTATTTCATTGTCCCAAATTATTTTTCAGTAGATAGTTCTTCATTTTGAATATTTAATTTATTATATAATTTTTTCCAAGATTTGCCAATAGCAAAATAAAAATACCAGTGCGTTTAAATATCAGTTTGTATTTATTTTTCTCATTCTGCTTTTTCTGCTGTTTTGACAATCACACACCAAAACAATGTCTTGTGCCATGATGGGCAATGCAGGAAGAAGAACATCTACTGTGCATTTGGCACATTATACCAATCTCTGCAAGATACAGCCATTATATACATGTGTATTAGTATAATAATAATAGTAAACTTTACTGGTAAAAGCTATTTAATAATTAAGCTTATATGATGAGCTCCTCCTTCTATGATGGTTACTCCGGATTAAAGATTGTCACCTGTATCTTCAGAAATCAGTTTTAATTACTGGAGGGGGTCCAAACCTTTCTTAATCTAAACATTCAGTAAAACTGATTGAAATTGGTCTTCTTTTTGTTTTAAAAAAGCCTCAGTCACGATTTTAGAATGTGGGAGTGTTGGAACATAAACAGCGTATTTATCTAACCATTACACGAATTTTTTCTTTATTTTCATATATTTTGGCGTCAAAGAATATCGTTTCGATAACAATTTCCCTTTTCACATATTGTGTAATTCTCAGTTGTGTAATTCTTAGAAGAATTACTCGGAAGAATTACAAGTTAAACTGACAATCAATGCTGGAAAATCAAACTTCATTTTTTGGGGCAGTAAATCATACAGATCAGGAATAAAGTGCAAAAACATTCTGCAAACGACCGATAAGTACAGTGTCTGAATTTCTGCCTAATAAATAGAAACAGAATTGCTAACTGAAGGATGACTCACGGTAAGTTGATGCTGATGTCATTCGAAGTAATAATTACTTGTGTAGAAACGGTCAGTGAAAAATCGCCTAATTTATTAAGCTGGAAACATACTTCTGAAGGGTGATGATACACATTGAAGTGTTGGCGTGGTTATACCGGAATAAATGGGTTGCCAAAAGTATATACAAGATTGGTACCAAGAAACCTTAACGTGCAGAATCGCATCCGAAGAATTTAAATAATTTGAGAGCTTCTTGGCATTAATGATAAAAACCTAGAAAGCTTCCATGTAACTTAAGTGGCTAATTAGGAAAAATTGATTTATCGTTTAGACTCAGAAACCACAAATAAGGAGTGCATAATCTGGAACCACCTAGCTTATTGTCAAAGAAATTTCTGATTACATGTGTATTTAATATTTTTTCCGAAGGTTAACATTTGACCATACAATTTAGCAAATTTCTCGGGGATTACTGGTACAGTAAACGTATACATTATACACTTAGTGTGTCTTTGGAAAAAGAAAGTTATTTAACTAAACAATATGAAACCAATAGAATCAAAATTGACAATGCTGACCTTGAACAGAGACGCCAGCTAATCTTTTGACCTTTAGTTCAGATGATCTTATCAGTGGTTTTAGACAGACTGAACATTTATGGAATTAAGTTATTGACCACAAGTAGAGTTTTTGACTTCAGGTAAACATGCTTCTTTAATTCCACACATGACCTTGCTGCTTGTGTTTGAACTTCTTAAGCTAACGTGATACACTCAATGTCTAAATATTAAGCTTTTAGACCTTGGGTGCTTTCTCGTTGGTTGATATGTTATTTAACGTCGCATCAGCAATTTACAACTTTCTGCGACGAGCGCAAGTTTATGTTGATGTATAAAGATTGATTTTACGAGTCCGTGTATGCATGGTGTGCGAGAGCGTATTGTTGTCTGTTTTGTAGTTCCGAGCATGCGGGGCGATTTTTAATAAGGTGTTAGCTCACCGAGTCAGTATGCCGCAGATGAGCAGTCACATCATTAACCACTCGATATTCTTTCCACTTAATGCCGAGCACCAAGTTTTTAAGTCTTATTTATGATTCGACCGGGATTCGAACCAATGAACTCCCGTTCTCGACACGACCTTTCTTTTTGGTTAGATTTAACTAATTTTTCCATATATACAAGATTGTAGAACGACTGGTAGCTGAGAAATTCTTCCGTACTTTTCCAAATTTTAAGATAATAAAACCCCTAGAGTGTACTTTCGGTTAAACATAATACAAATAATATTTTTATGCATGAAATTATTTTGCCATGCATGTGGTCTGTGTTTCGCCACAATAAAAGAATTCAGCATTCTTTTAGATATGTTTACAAAAAATATCGGGTGAGATACCGACGCTTAAACAAAAAGGAAGCAAATACCGGATCTCATTAGGTATTCATTCATTATTTGTTACAATAATTTTTAACATTCTTTACGCTGACTTATGGATTCATTTAAGATAGACCAAGTATGTGTGACCACAGAATATCGACACGAGACTTTAAAAAATCCTTAAAACAATAAAATATTTATAACTGACAGAAAGAATGAACTTTAGAGATTTTTCAAGACAATGTAATTTAAAAATACCAAAGTATACAAACTATTGTTATGTACATAATACCAAATTAACAATATAAACTTCAAGATTGATAACAAAAATATTTTAAACGGACTGAAGGTTATCGGGGTAATGTTTTACATATTTCCATTGATGGTTATTCTTATGCGAAACCTAATGTGTTTGTTATATAACAATATAGACCGTTAAAATGCAGATATTAAAAACAGTTGTCAAGATCCGCATAGACCGTTTAAATGGTAGTATTCAAAGCCAATTGCCATAATCCGCATAGACCGTTAAAATGGCGGTATTCAAAGCTAGTTGTCAAGATAATCATGGCAGTTTAAACAAATTATCTTCAAATAATAATCTTTGTATATTGTAATCTAATATTGTGTCGCACCATTAAGTTTATCTTTTTTAATTGTCTTACTGTATATTTATATACGTATCATTAGTCATTAAGACAATCCACTAAGTAATGATCTATACGGGTTATTATTCTGAGCAATTTGAAATAAATGAAAAAATCGCAGAAGGAATTTGTGGATTTGATCTCTCAAGGTGCTAAAACTTGGGGTGGTCAAAAAATTTTTCAATACATGTCTTTGTAGAATAGTTCTGTGTTGCATGTTCACGATTTGCGTTTGTCCGTTTGTATCCAACCAATACCAATGGTAATTGTACACGTTTTTATCTATACTGTATCAAGTATGTGAGATCACGTGTTTGTGAGAAACTGTATTGACTGTATCTTCAGTCTGGATGCAATAACTATCAGCATCATAAAGTTTTATATTTCAGAAAGACTTGAAAGCCAAAACATCTCGCATTTTTTCAGATAAAAAAAATAATCCAGTTTTTGTTTGCACAAAAGCTAAAACCACAAAATGTTTTGTTTCCCTAAAGTTCACTTTTGGAGTTTAGAATTTAAAAGGTAGCAAAAAAAGATTGAAAAATTATCAAGGTCAAATTATGCCATTCTATACACAATGGAAACAAAACGTTCTGGGACATCACGTGATACACTGGTGAAACCCATTCCATTTAAACAGATATTTCAGTGGTAAATATTTATAGAATAGTTTTAAAATAACCATTTAGTTTCCTATTTGACTTTAATCTATGTGATACTAATTCTTTACACTGACGAACTCTCTTAGTAACTGACCGGTCAATCTGATATCACACAGACTATTTAATCCCTTATTATCTTATCTTAATCCTTTCAAGGTCTCCGTTAATGCGTATATCACACTTATGGTATTCTAATGTTATTTTGAAGCATCCTTTGAAAGGCGACATTGATGGTTTATGCAAACATTACGAGTATAATACATTCCATTTAGCGATTTCTCATTTTGTATGTATTAAAACCTTAAGCTTCTTGTGGTCACAAGTTTTTCTCTAGTTAAAGAACAATATCGCAATGCATCCCATAAATGCAAGTTTGGAGGTAAATGCATGCATGTCAGCTCCCAGTGGGTAAACTGAAATTTTTAGAATATATATATATATATATATATATATATATATATATATATATATATATATATATATATATATATATATATATATTTAAAGTGGGCCGGTATAGCCGAGATGTATTGTTGTCACTGGCTTTCGAAGTCATGGGTTGTGGGTTAGAATCTCATTTTTATTTTATTTTCACACTAAAATCGTAAAAATCTTATTAATATAATACGATTATAGTTTTTTGAATGTTACTCAAAGTTCCGTGTCTCAATGAACACTAAAAACATCTTTTTAGAGGTCGAAAAGTTTAGGCCACCTGTAGCCACCAAAAGGGACTTATAACTAAAAGTGATTGAAACCGTATGAACAAGAAAAAGGATATAACAAGAGGCAAGTAAACTATTGACAACTGATGAAACCACAGTATCAACAAGAGCGTTTTAAAGCCATAGATACATTCAATCTTGTATACATTGCAATTTTTATATAATGTGCTTTTGTAAGCGAGTTCATGGCTAATTCAATATCAGCCTGATAGCAACGTAAATGCACTGTAATACATGTTTATATCAATATAAAAACAAAAATCATAAATGCACTGACATAATGAGTTATTATATTGTGGTGGCAAACTGTCACCTTGCACTTTTTATTTTTCACAAGTAATTGACAAGTACTGAAAATTACTAATTTAAAGTACACTAAAGTACTGTTAAGTGTACATCTGGAGTAATTTCCGTATTTATACAATATAATAATGTAATTTATATATTAGTTTTTATTATGTATTCAACATAAATTATGATAGAGAGTGACAGACTGTATATAACATATAAGTATTATAAATAGAGACAAATTATGCAACATATAGGCTGTTCAACAATTATATTGTAACTTTATCTTTGACATTTTAAAATACTTATCCAGGAGATTGAGTTATTTATCTCCGTAAATTCACGGGGAAACCCCACTAGTTTCCTTAAAAAACCCTGTATTTATTTAGCTTGCATCAAAGAAAAAGTTTGCATTCAAACCTTATAAAACAAAATCCTTTCATGACCTTTTGCAGCATACCCCAGTTCACCGCCTAGGTGCAAATTTCAATCTGACAGATCCTTGTGTGAGAAAAAATCGGTGGTTTCCCCCGGGCACTCCGGTTTCTTCAACCATTCCAGAACTTATCGCACCTCGATATAAGTAAAAGAATCTTGAAAAGGGTGTAAATTCATTAGTCCAATCACTCCATTACTAACGCGGTTAGAAAGCGCGTTGTTTTGTGAAGTGCACTTTTCTAAAATTTAGTTTAGTTATTAAAACATCCAAAGATGTTTAGGAACTCGATCGTAGAATAGGGAGAAAGCGACATACAGGTTTGGTAATACATAAAAGCGAAGGAAAAGCTTCGTATAACAACATATTGTAAACCCTTCATAGTTAATAAAAAAGGAAAAGAAAAATATCACGACATAATTTTTTTTTTTAATTTGAATTGTCAATTCATCATACTTGTTTGATTCATCAGCTTGTGATAAATTATATTGAGTAATGTTTATAAAATTATAACAATGGGGAAGATGTCAAAAACGGGGAAAAAGAAGTTGAAAAGGACAATTTAAAACACGCAGGCGCTTCCTTGGAGACTATTAGCTATGATTTATTTTGTTTTTATTTATGATAATGTTCACAGTATAATACTCTTATATTCTGTTGACATTTTTTTCCTCTGTTTAACTTTTTTTTTATGCACAGGAAAAATTACCTAGGTTAAGGTCACAAAAACTTATGCAAAGTTTAGCTTCAAGTTGTTGAATATAATTATAGTTACTAGTGGACATACAACAGACGTTGACATAATTTTTTTTATTGAGGTCAAGGTCATATTGCAGTTTTGTGATATTTTGGGTATTAACAAAGGGGATGTCAAATTTGGGATCCCGTTAAATTGGGTTTTTCTGTCCTTTTGTAATTTTCAGCTTATTGCAAGGATACATTGTTTTCTTATTAATATTAATGACCATCTGTAAACTAGTCGATTTTGAGCGCCAGTTCTGCTTTGTGGATCTGCTTTGTCTTTAATAGTGCTTTCATATTTGTCCAAGCTTATTCCGTAACTTGTACCGAGTTAATCAGAAGAAACATTCGAGAATGTTTAAAAAGATAAAAATAAATAAATAAATAAATAAATAAATAAATAAAAACTTTTTCACTTGCAATCAGTTGACATTGAACTCACAACGGTGAAACATCTGAGGTTGCACATGATTGGCTAATTGTCAAGAGACTACTATACCGGTACTACGTTTTAATGTTCCCGATATTTGGTATTTACTAGTTAGACGCAAGACTTGTTGAGTGGAACAAAGTAATCGTGTTTTACCCCTCCAACTTCAGTTAAAATTCTTTTAATAATTTCAGATATCTTTTCTGTCATCGCAGCCCACAAGTCTTTGCTTTCCAGGAAAGATCTGAAATCCGCGAATCACTAGTTTTGAACACTAGATATTTAACTTAATCCGGGTCTTACTTGCAGTTATTTTAGACTTTTTTCAACATCAAAGACTTCATGGTCCTCTGGTGTGTTATTGAGCTGGCTAAAAGAATCAAAGGGTAAAATTTGCAGACCTGAATGCAGAAGCAACAATGTGCCATTTCTATATGTTATCTATTCGTTTTTCCTATTGTTATATTATTATTTTTTTTATAAAAATTTGATAGATTAATTTTTTAATTTTTTTAAAATTTGTTAAAGTTATATTTTAAAAGTGTTACCTGAAAACCCAACACAAACCATAAGTCAAGAAACAAATTAACTTGAACGAGGTATTTCATTTTAAATTCCACCGGTGTCATGTCGACCTAATGATGTTTTTTTCTGAATGAAATTTCCAAATAGATTTTGATTGAAGGTTTTTTTAAATTAAAACTACATGTAATTTCTACAATATTTTTACTACTGTAAAAGTCGTATCACCTATATGAATTTATTGCCGTCCAATGGGGTTAAACAGAACTCTTTTGTTAAGTTTTAAACACTTTTTTTAATTAGAACTGAAGTTGATGCATCTGAGGGTCAACAAACTTGATCTATAATCCTTTAAAATTATTCACTGTCAGGCCCGGTATTTGTCGTCTGCGTTTACAGTAAATCTTCATATAGTTATAGCTGTCGTTTTGACATAAGTACTTTGTAACCTACAAGTGCAAATGTCAGATTAAAATACTACTATCTGCTTATAAACATCAACTGATGGTTGTTAAGATTTTTCAAAAAAATATTTTTGTTTAATATTTGTCTGACCTGTTTAAATAGAATTTTGTTTTTCTTCCAAAATTACTTAAAGTGTGTGTATTTAAATTATACAAACTGTGGAAGAAATCTAACACTCTTTGTACACTTTATTTGCATTGTAACATATTTCAAGTGTTGTTTATAAATTTTAGTTTTAAAATGTTTTATTTTTAAATATACTTCAAACAATCACCGGTTTGCTTTTTTTTAAACCTTCCCTTTACATTTTTTTTTTTTTTTTTTTTTTTACAAATTTTATGAAATAAAAAAATCTTGAAATTTTAAAATAATTCATGATTTTTTAAAAGTGATTCTTTGAACTCTCTTTTGATGGCTGGGTTGTTTTGTTAAAAATTAGCTTCTTAAGAATGAGAGAGATTGACAAGACATTATAGCTTCAATAAATCATTAATACTATCGCCTGATTTATCTTTTAATTCAAAATAAAATAAAACATTTTTTTTAATACAACGGAACAATGAAATCAATTAACGTTTATCTATTTATCAAAATGCATTTTAATTTTTTCTTAAATAACGGAAAGAAATAAAGAATAGCTCATTAATCATTATGTTATATTTGACAAATGGCCTAAAAAAAATTGTGTTAAATTTCTAAAATAATTTTTTTTTCACGAATTCGAAAATTTATTTTCCTGGATTTTAATATCCTCCTGCCAGGAGGTAATTAATTGCTTCACTAATACTCTACAATATAATATAGCACATATAGAGAATAGTTGGCGATGACCAAGTGGTTAAAGTGTTAGTCTTCATAGTTTGTATCAGTTTCATGGACTAAGTAAGGGGTCTTCGATGTTTATAATTATGCGAGCGAGGATATAAGCATTTTAAAGGTTGTCAAAGTTGCGCACTGGTACGACGAAGAACGCTTACACAGTCACACATTACAAATAAGTTTGTAAAGATTAATCCTCGAGAGAAATAAATAATGTCAAGAATAGCCGAGAATTGCTGATGTTACGTAAAACAATCAATCGATCAATCGATCAACCAGCATATAGAGATATTCAGTGCCGAACTGTATTGACGGTAGTTTTCATACCACTTATCTTCGTCGCACATTAATCTGTGTTACCAAGAAACATAAAGTCTCCACTCCTTTCACTCTTTTTTTTTTTTTTTTTTTTTTTTTTTTTTTTTGAAAAAAATTAAAATATATTAACACATGTCATCTGAAACAAGACACAATAAACTTCACAAGTACAACTCTTAATGGGCACTGGTGGCCGAGCGATCTTGCAAGACGCCGGCTTTAGATCAAAACGCCTAGGGATAAATCCGACTCTTGACATATCCTTGTATGAGAAACTTTGTTAGTTCATGCCGAAGGTCGGTGATTTTCTATGGGTCCTCAAGTTTTCTCCATTATTTAAAACTGACTCCCTCGATAAAACTGGAAAAATCTTTGAGTCAGCATTACTCTATTTCATCCTACCTTTTGCAAGAGAAAATGAGCATTTAAAAAAACATCATTAAAACATGGAGTAGAGTAATAATGGTTGACTTCCCAGTCAAGATGCTTTACATCGAAGCGGTCAATTCAGGTATAGTGGAGGAAACCAGGGTGCCCAAACAGAGAAAACCACCAAACTTCGACAGACGAACTGATAAACTGTTAAACACTAGAATTTAGCCAGTGGGGATTCAAAAGACACTGTGACCCGTAAGCGCGAACGTTGGACCACTCGGTCATCTATTCCTTGATCGTAAAACGAGGATTAACAAAACAGTCGTCAAAGTCTTAAGAGTTGTTATTTGTGAAGTCTCACAGGAAAATTAGCCCTAATTAGGATTTTGAGATAGAGGATGATCTAGGGGGCCTCGCTGTGCAGATGAACTTGTTATGGAGATTAAAAAGATTGAAAGACATAAGAACATTCAACATGAACGAGTTATCTGAAGTTATAACAAAGAAAATGAGAACAGGTGCATGTAACATCACTCGTCCCTTATTGGGAGAGAAGTGAAACCAGCTGCTTAAGAGAAATAAGTGACTTAGAAGACGACTAGTCTTCCACGAATTGTAACGATAATTTTCTAAATTTAATATGAGCGAAAAAATCATTTCCTCCAGGCACTTGTTTAATGCAATGAATTTGAGTTCAACATTCACTTTTCGATACAAAGTATCGTATTGATATAAAGACCTCGTGTCAAAATTTTTTAAACCATACATAATTCTGTTAAGAAATTATAACACAAACTGTATTGAAATACAATGAATGTTGAGCTGTAAATCTGAACCTAATCCGACACACATGATCCCCTAACATTACAGATTCAACAAGAACTCAATTATAAAAAGTAATTTATTTTCTATGAAGATATAAATAAGGTTTACAAAGACTGCCTATAGATAATTGTGACATTAAGTGTAATTGATGGGATCTTGTTAAATATATCCATAAAGCAATCATTATAAGTGAAGAAATTCTGAAATCTAAAAAGATGAATTTGAAGCTGACATTTAATAATTCCGTTCTTTTTTTTCGCTATCCCACAGAGATAAAAACCCAACATTACACACGTCCTTTTTTCAGTTAATGGTGAAGGGGGTTTTCTGATTGAAACAAAAAAAGAACATCACTTTTTTATGTTCCAGTATTTAAAATGATGTTTTTTGAAGAGAATAGTCCCGTTCATCTAATGATCTAATGAACATAAATTAAATGCATATGGTTCAAACTTTAGTGCATTTTGGCTTTCTTACTCTCTATTTAAGTAAATGGCTTGACTAAACAAACATGGATTTGTTGTGGAACCTTTAATGAAGCATTAAGTGAGCATTGAATTAAAAGTAAGCTAGGATTCGAAAATTTAAAATTGACTACAAAGGAAAATTTAGATCTCAATCTTATTTTTAAAATTTAGAATAAAGATGTTGTATCTCTGAAACGTTTTCTTTCAAAATTTAATCAATACATATACGAGTTTTCGATCTTCATCAGACCATTTTGAATTGATAAGATCTTTTACTAGTTTCCTTGAACATTCCTTTTGTTGAACCACAAACCGTTGACATGCCTTCATGCATGAAACTTGTTTAAAAAAAATGTTAACTTTATTGTAATTGAATGTAAATTTAATTGTTAATTTGTACATCTTAACATAAAAACAAATGCTTTCAAGGTGCCTGGTAATTAATGTGCATTATTTGATGTTGATAGCTTATAGTCTGTCTTCATTATAACTGATATAACATAAAATAATGATTTAGTTCCTAAATATTTAAAATTCAGCCTTTCTAAACGTTTTTAGATATGTAAACTTGACATGCGGACTGGTTAAGTATTATAAAAGACCACCTGCTTTATTGTTATGTATGCCAACTTGTCTCTCATTCCTTTACTTCTCTCGTTGCGCTTTTTTGCTTTCTAAAATTTGAAGAGGGATACTTTGCAAACAAACGTGTTCCAAAACATTGAAGAAGGTCAATATACCAACAAACATGTACCAACATTTGAAGAGGGTCATTTTGCAAGCAAACATGTTCAAAACGTTGATGTCCAAAACCTTAAAGATGGTCACATTGCAAACATACCAAAAGTTTGTCCACTGTTCATGGTTATTTTGTAAATAAGTCAGAAGTGGTCAGGTGTCGGTGGATAAATTATTGTTTTATTACCCCACTTCCAAATGTGACGTAATTCTGTTGATTTCTCGATATGTTATTATCAGAATGACGGTATGATTTTAACACTAAAACACGGATGTTTGTCAGAGAACAAGGCGGGAGAAAGGATACAATAAAGATATTATATCTATGTATATAATTAAAATTACGATATCGGAAAGCATGGACATGTTTTATCGGAAACATTATTTACATATTTTCCCTTCGGAATTTATTGTCCCGGAAATACTAGATAAAATGAGATAGGAATGTAGACAGTGAAATTAAATCTTAGGCAACCTTTTATATATTCTAAAATGTCATCTTTTTAAATAAAATTTTTGGCATATTGTACTTCCATTGTTGTAGAAAATAATTTCAGTTTAATCTTTTAAAAGTGTTTTTTGCAAGTTTTAAATAAATGTTTTATCAGATTTCGTCGATTTTTTTGTGAGGTTAAGAAAATTTTTTGATCTCATTACATCGATTTTATCGTTTTCCATTAGAAACTAATTGAATTTTATTAAAATTCTTTCATATAAGAAGATTAAAATCTATATTGGAATTTATGTGAACTAAAACCGAATAGAAAAGTCACAGGACCGTCAAAATAAGAGGACATCAGGTTTTAGAATAACCAAATATACTACAGGTTTTTATATTATTAATTAATTAATTAATTACTTTATTTATTTATTTTTGTTAAATTGTTAAAGGTTGTAATGGTCTACATAGTGTCCTTTGGGTCACTTAAAACTAAATATAAAGAACTTTTTAAATAAAAATAAAAATTTGCAAGCAATTTTACTTGAAATAAAAATTTCACGGGCGTCACCAATTTTAAATAAATAAAGATGATGCATATTCATTTTTTTTGTATAAGAAACCCTTTCTTAAATCAGTCTATTCAGTACATCTATTATGTGCTCATATTTGCTCATGGCTCATCAAACTAAACATGCTTTGTCTAGGCTACTAGACAAGAGGCTACTCAACATGGCCGATGGTCAACATCGAGGAAGCTGTTCTACGAAAATGGTCTAAATTAACTGGGGTTGCAAATGTCCGAGAGCTCTAAGAATTGGTAAGAAGAAACATAAAATGATTAAGACAGATTTTGAGAGATTTTTTTTTTGTGAAATGTGGTTTAATTATCGTAAAATTAATGAAAATCTTTCAAAGGATAATTGAAGTAAAAACTATTCACTCCACAATGATCTAACCTATTGTTTACCTGTGTTTACATGTGTCTTACATAAATGTAAATGTATACATGTTCGCATGTCCACCTTTATGTTATGTTATCAATATACATCAATATATTGACGTTGACCATTGGTGTGAACTGACATTTTAACTATTTAAAATGTAATATGTCAATATTGTGTGATGCATCTGATGAAATAAACGAAGTAAGCGAACAGGTATATATACAAGCAAGAAAACGACAAAGACGTTTTACAAATTACGAAGTATGTTTACAGCCAACAATGATGAATACGGTTCTCTCTCCCACTAATGCTTTAATGAGTAATCCTGTATCATATTCTTCTCACCAACTGCCCCAGTCGCCGCAACAGACACCATTTATGAATTACAGTCTAAGTGAATATGACTTACAACGCATCGCCTCTGTAGTTAGTATCAACTTACAGAATAACTTTGTTTCTGAAATGAAAAATACTCTAACTTCCATGTTCAGCGAGTTTGTTAATGAATTGAAAACTGAAATAGTAAGTCTAAAACGAGAAAATGAGTCGCTCAAAAGTGAGAACCACGATCTGAAGTTGAACATTGACGAACTTGAACAATATGGTCGTAGAAATGCCATAAGGATAACAGGTATAAAAGAAGAACCAAAGGAGAATACGGACAAACTAGTTTTACAGATTGCACACGACATGGGCGTTGATTTAAAGTCCGATGATATAAGTCGATCACATAGGTCCGGAAAGCCTAATACTGACAAGGGACATCGTCAACTATTAGTAAAATTTACAAGATACAATGTCAAACGGGATTTGATGAAATCGCGATGGCAACTGAAACAAAAACGGAATACAAAAATGTCTACCTTAACGAAGACGTTACTAAAAGACGACAACAACTTTATAAAGACACACGGAAGTTACTGTACGGAAAACAAATCACAAAGGCATGGACATGGGACGGTAAAGTGTTTCTATTGGATAATAATGGCACAAAACACAGGATCGACAGACACGAAGACTTATTCAAATTCAGCTCTTCTACACAGGGACAAACTACACCACCAAATCACCAAACTGAGCCAAAAACTCAAATGGACAGCTCAAAATAAAATAGTGTTTTTTGGAATCTTCGGCCAGTGTATCACTTTTTGGTGCTACACACCCTAGGACTTAAGGGGGCTTAATGGCTCAAATTAGTTAAACCTTTCAGGGTTTAATATTACATTAATATTTATTTATTAATATTAACTCGGAAAGTATTGTTACGAATTATGTTCAACACACACACACACACACACACACACACACACACACACACACACACACACACACACTTCTAACTTGCCTTTTTACTTTAACACACACACACACACACACACACACACGTAATTTTAACATGCCCTTATTTTACACACAGACACACTCACACACATACGTTTTAATATCCTTCATCGCCACACACACACACACACACACACACACACACACACACACTTCATTAATTTAGCATAGTTACCAAACGTTGTCATCTGTCTAACAATAAAAAGAACTTATAAATGAAATCCATACTCAAGTACAAAATCCTACTCGGATTAACATCAACCCCAAAACTTGTATATTTTTTTTCACAACTCCAACTTAGTTTTGTTATTTTATTTTTATTTTGTTTTCAATTTCAACTATTATCTTTTTTCCATTTTACTGTTTTTTGTTCTTTCTGTTTAAATGGCATATTTAAAATGATAGACTGTCCTGTTCGGAATCTCCGAAGGTATACCTTCGAAACAAAAGTCACATAAAAGTGTAATGCCCGTGTCTTACATAACTCACCGGGCAAGGACGGGTATATTTAATATGTGTTTTATTTCTATGTGTTATATAGGTAAATCTGTTACTATACATTTTGTACGTAATTTAAGTTCGATAGCTGTTAATGTGTTGTTATATTTATTGTTGTACGTAGTATTAATCACTGTATATATTTTGTGTTTGATTGACCCTTGGATTAATGTAAATATTGTGTTATTATTATGTGTGCGGTTGAAATTTACGGTATTTCATCATGACAAAATAGTTAACATTATGCGTGTGTTACTCTTTTTTCCCAAGTTAACCAAAAACATAAACCATTTCATTCGTTCTGTTATGAAAGATCTAATGTTTATGACTCTCATTTTTGCTTGCATAGACGGTGTTTTTTTACATGTCTGGCGACATTGAAAAAAATCCAGGTCCCTCATCTGAATCTAGTTCAATATGTTCTGATACATCAATTTCGACAACATCGTCAGATAATATTTTCAAAAACGGTTTCAGTATCTTACACTTGAACATTCAAAGCATTTTACCTAAATTAGATTTAATTAGAAGTGAATTAGATTCGTATAACGTCTTGGCATTTACAGAAAGTTGGTTACATTCAAATATTTCTGAAAGTGATTTACGTATAGAGGGTTTTTGTGAACCATTCAGAAATGAACGTACAAATAGACTGGGAGGAGGGGTTATTGTTTATGTTAAAAATTCTATATATCTTAAACGACGAGAAGATCTGGAACTTGACGGGGTAGAAAGCGTATGGATTGAACTTTTTATAAACGGTAAAACTCTTTTATTAGGAACTATTTACAGACCACCAAATGTTAAAAATTGGGATAAAATAGAATATTCAATTGATTTGGCTTTAAGTTGTAATACAGATTATTTTATTATTACTGGCGATTTTAACGATAATCAACTTGATCTATCAAACAGAAATGTTAAAAAAATCTTAGAAAATTTTAATTTACAACAAGTTATTGACGAACCCACATATTATAATGAACGTTCTGTGTCCTTATTAGATTGATTTATTGTTAACGACAGAAATATTATTGAAAAATACGGTGTGGGAGAAATTTTTTATGAGGTAAATGTTAGGTACCACTGTCCAATTTTTATTATATTAAAACTAGACAGACCTAATCACCAGACCTTTAAGCGTAAAATATGGGATTATAAACAAGGGGATTTTGACTTTTTTAGAAGAAAATTACAAGAAACAAATTGGGACTTTATCATAAACCTAGACGACACCAACGAATCTGCTAAGTTAATAAGTAATAAAATTTTAGAAATTGCAGACATTTCGATTCCAAATAAAATAGTTACAATTAGGCGAAACGATAAACCCTGGATCAAAACTCATGTCAAAAAACTAATTAGGAAAAGAAAACGTCTACATAAAAGAGCAAAACGCACTAATTTACCAAATCACTGGGCGATATTTAGGAAAACCAGAAACGAATGTGTTACATTAATTAGAAAATCCAAAAAAGAATATTTAGACAGTATTTCTAAAAATTTAAAAGAAGGTAATCCGAATTCACAAAATTAGTGGACGATTGCTAAATCATTAATAGGTTCTACTAAATCTACAGACATACCCCCTCTAATTCATAACAATATTATATACGATAACGATCAAAATAAAGCCGAGATATTAAATAACTATTTTACTACTCAAAGTAGACTAAATGAGACTAATGTAGTTCCCCTTATTTTGCATATACCAAATGTAACTCTTAGCTCTATCGATATAACTTCTAACGATGTTAAGATGCGCTTCTTACTTTAAATATAAATAAAGCGTCTGGTCCTGACAAAGTAAATCCGCGACTTCTTAAATACACCGCTGAAGTTCTTTGTCATCCGCTCAGTAAATATTTTAACAACCTCATAACACTCCGGACCTTTCCAACTTCGTGGAAAGAAGCAAATGCTATCCCTGTTTTCAAAAAAGGTAACCCATCTGATGTCTCCAACTATAGACCTTTATCTCTACGTAATGTATTGGGCAAGGTCATGGAAAAATGCGTCTATAAACATCTAAATAATTTTTTAATCGAAAATAACTTAATAACCTCTCTCCAGTCAGGATTCAGACATGGTGATTCTGCAGTTAACCAACTACTTCATTTATCACATGAAATTTTTAAAGCATTAGATGATGGGAAAGAAATACGAATTGTTTTTTGTGATATTAGTAAAGCCTTTGATAGGGTCTGGCATAAGGGGTTAATAGCAAAACTTCGTTCTATTGGAATTTCTGGAAATTTATTACATTGGTTCAAAAATTACTTAAGTTGTCGGAAACAGAGAGTAGTTCTTCATGACAAAATGTCCCCTTGGGAAGTAATACGTGCCGGTGTTCCTCAGGGATCCATTCTTGGACCATTATTATTTATTATATACATAAACGATATAGTGACGGATATACAGTGCCAAATAAAATTATTTGCTGACGATACCTCTCTGTACATAGTGGTTGATGATCCCAGTCAAGCTTCAAATAAACTAAATAGTGACCTCTCTAAAATTAATACATGGGCAAATAATTGGTTGGTAACATTTAACCCAAACAAAACTGAAAACATTATTATATCTAGAAAAAATATGCAACCCTTTCATCCTAGTTTGTATATGGATAATATTTTGATCACTGAAGTTGACTTTCACAAACATTTAGGCATTACATTCTCTTCAAATGGTAATTGGAAACACCATGTTGATAACATCACTAAAAAGGCAACATCGCGATTAGCTATATTATGAAAACTTAAGTATCAACTAGATCGGAAATCACCAGAAATTATATATATAACATTTATTAGGCCATTATTAGAATATGCTGATGTTGTGTGGAATAATTTAACCTATGATCTTGTGGACAAAATTGAAAAAATTAACATTGAAGCGGCCAGGATAGTAACTGGTGGTATAAAACTGACAAGTATATCTTTACTGTATGCTGAAACTGGGTGGGAAACTATGCAAAATAGACGTAAAAATCACCAATTAAAACTTTTTTTTATAAAATCTATCATAAACTGACACCTAATTATCTTTATGACATATTACCAAATAAAATTTCTGAAATTCATTTCCATAACACTCGACGACAGACGAACTTAGAAAGTTTTCTCTGTAGAGCAAATCTCTATTTTTATTCATTTTTTCCTTCTGTAGTCCGTGCTTGGAATGAAATTCCTATCGATATAAGAAATGGTTCTATGTCAAATTTTTGTAAATATCTAGAATGCAAGTCAAGAGTTCCGAAATGGTATTATGTAGGATCAAGGAAAGGGCAAATTCTTCATTGTAAGCTAAGACTTAAATGTAGTTCACTGAAATTGCATCTCTTTCAAAAAAATTTAGTAGATAACCCTTTATGTCAATGTGGTCAAGTTGAAAGCACTGATCATTTTTTATTACGATGTCGCCTTTTTTCCGATCTGCGACAAGCTACAATTCATAGTTTACAATATAATTTAAATACAAATTTACTCCTATATGGAGATAACACATTATCATTCGAACAAAACTGTCAAATATTCAGCCAGGTTCAAACATTTCTGTTAAGAAGTAAGCGTTTTAGCACTCAGATTTAATATATTGCATTGTTTTTTTTTTCTTTCTACATTATTGTTGCTGTAATATAAAAAATTTATGGCCGATGCAGAGACACTTGTACATCACTTGTAGGTAGGGAGCGACCCGATCACTTGTAGTTGTTCAAGTGTCTTCGACTCTTGTCAGTTTGTGTGTGATGATGGAAAAAAAAATTATTATGTAGTACTTATATGCCATTACATTTTGTTATTTAGTTTTCTTATTCTGTCTGTTTGCATCTTAATCTTTCTTTTTTTTTCTTTTCTGATCTATTTATCTTAAACTACGTCTTCTATTCTCTATTGTATTTAAGTTGATCATCGACCATATTTATTGATATCAGTAATTAATGGAGCAAGAGACTGGTTAATATAAGAGATTATCTCTTGTTCCAGAATCCTAATTATATACATATATATAAATCTAATCTTGTATTGTACATTTAGAACAATAAATATGTTTAAACTATGCTTTGTCTGCGCGTTGTTTGATTTCATGAGTGGTTTTTTTTTTTTCCAACTCCGCAATATCTCTTTCATTGTATCATTACTTATGTCAGAAAAAATTATGTATCGTTTTCCTTAGTTAATTTTTTTTTCAAAGACCACCAGTTCAAAATGGACTTTATCATAAGTTCTCAGTGGTGACCTTTGTAAATGGCTAATTTGACACTCAGTCTTCAACCAGAAGATCGAAAAAGAAAACTAAATAAGAATTTTAAAACACATTTATGAATTGCGTTAAGCAGGTAAATTAGCTGATTAAACCTTTTTAACTACTGTTTATCCTTTTTATTGAGATTATCCTTGTAATTGCGGTAAATAAACCACTTGACCTTGGTCCTTGACCATATGGTCGACATATCATTTATCGATTTAAGACTCTTAATCAACAAAACAAATAGAATATTTGCATGATAGAAATGACATGGGCTATTTTTATAAATTTATTTTATAAAAATTGTTCTAGATTTAATACAAGATAATAATAAGAATATTAAAATGCATTTGCCAGTTTATATAGAAAAGCTCCTGTCTAGTAGTTAGCCATTTCACGTGCTGTTTATGTTCTTTAATTTTACATTTACTAGTATTTGGTCTTCATGACGTGTACATATAGGATATTCTTACATCTGTATCCTACAACAAATACTTTTTCCGAACGATTTTATAATGTCGACAGAAGGGTTGTTATTCTGAGTGATTTCGGCTTTATACCACCGTCATCATTTTAAGGTCCTCCAGATAAGAAGAATTCAAACTTAAGAAATAAATGTACATTGTACAATTATGTATGAAAACACCACATTTTTTTCAAAAACTATTAATCATGAACAAGCCCTTGAATTAGTTCAAACGTTGATCTTAAATTTTGTGTTTTTGTGTAAATACATGTAATTAACTTTGCTGAAAAAGAAACTCGATTTTTTCGCTCATTACATAATTTGTAATCATAGATTGTGATTTACCTAAACTAACTACAGTTTAATTGAAGTTAATATGTAGAAGTTCCTGTCAAATTATGCAAACTTGCATCACATTTAAAAGACATATCCCCGTGCCAGATGCACATTAACACTCAATAAAGGATATAGACACTTGATATACTCTTTATTTAATCAACTAATTTGTTAATAGATGTTTAATACGTGGAAATAGGAAGGGATGTTGTGTCTGTCGACGTTACACCTCTTTCCTGTTACTTCAACTTCTTCATAAATCCTTCCTCTTGATATTGACCGTCATCCGCTGCAATATATGTTGTTTGTTTGCACACATTTGTGACACCCGAGAGAGAGAGAGAGAGAGAGAGAGAGAGAGAGAGAGAGAGAGAGAGAGAGAGAGAGAGAGAGATTTCTGAAGTTATTTACGGTTCTGGATGTGTACATGTGGTTTAGGTATAATGATATATCAGAAATTTGCAGATAATTACTGTAAAACTATGTGCTTGGCAATTAAATCAAACTTAAATGAAACACTATAACACACGCATCAAAAACATGATACAGTTATACAATTTCCTACATTAAATAGACATGTAGAACGCCACAGTTGTACCAAGTCTGGTTCAAGTTTTATGATTAGGTTTTCTTGAATACAGACGTTTATTTTTCTCTCCCTCCTTCTATCTATCAGTACTTGAATACATATATTAGTTGTCATACTAGTTTTTGAATATATTGTTTATAAAAAATTGAAAAAGTGGTATGTCAGTTGCATTAAAAAAAATTATAGGGGTATACAATTTGAAAAATAACACACAACTATAACATTTTAAACGACAAATATTTCTTTTAAAAGAGCGACTATAGGTAGTATTTTAATTCGAAATTCTGCACATGGCACGACAAATTTTCCAAATAATTTTTTGTCTTTTATTCTTTTTATTTCATAATCTATTAAAGACCCTGCAGATGAAACGGTTATTAGATTTTTAGTTAATCTTAAAATCTCATTTGTTACCTAAAATTACATGTTGAATTTTTGAAAGTGATCGATGGGCCATTATCCAGACATTTTTATAAATTGAATTCATAATACATGATCGAATGGAATGTAACTGTAATTTTAACCCAGGTCAAGAACAATTACTTAATCACTATATAGTGTATGATTTTAATGATATAAGAAGTATAAAGCACTTGTTCATTCCAGGTTAAATCTCGAGAATATTTTCTGATCAAATCAAGATATAACCTAACTTGCTCTTAAAGATTTCGATCTGGGGATTAACATAAAACCGAAAACTCAGAAAGAACGTCACTAGCGCCAATAATGTTAAGAAGTTATGAGGTTACGCATCGACGCAATGTCATTTTCATTTATTCAATAAATAGAAAAAATTGAAAATAGAGAAATATAAAATATATAAGCATTTCTCGCTGTTCAGCTGTGAGTTATTACACACAACTGTTTGTCAAGCTTTAAACCCCCGGAAGGACTAGTCAACAACAACAACAACATCAACAACAAAACGGTTACAACAGAAACGTTAATATCGGCTTGAACAACATTTACGCCTGAACCAACAACATCAGTATATCAATAGAAAAAACACAGGCAAAACACAACTATAACAGTACTGACACTTTACTAAAACGAACAAAAGCGACACTTAAAATAAAACGAACACAAAACGTATTACACGAAGTTCTACTACTACTGCCGATGTTGTTGTATATCATGTGACAAATGACTTAAATTTGATATTTAATTTGAATGTTTACATTGACTTAAACTTTCAGAAATACATGATACATTCATTTAAACCTTTATTAACATTAAGCATGTACAACCCAATTTGGTAAAACTTACAAAACAAAAATTTTGTTCTAATTTGTACTGTAAGATTCTGTACAATAAAACTATATTGTAATCAATTTAGCGCTAATTTAGAATCACACTGAAAGATTAAACAATTATCATCACATTCAAACATGGCACATTTAACGCTAATTTAGGATGACAGAAATATCAGACAATTGACAAATAAATCTCAACACAAGTCCACAAACTTAGGTCATAACCTGAATATAATTTAAACTAATTAGTAAGTTTTATATGTAATAAATTGGTCAATAAAGTTTAATAACGCTATACAACATGTAACGCAAGATTTTTAACCCAGGTCACGGCCAATTATATTTTATTATGTTCATAATTAGACTAATTTAAAAAGTCATTTTATATACAGTATGCGGTCAGACTTTAGTTGTAAATTCTTCCCACCAGATTTACCCCTTTGAAGTGTTAATAACAGCAAATTATTCGGGTGATTAAATCAGGTCCCAATGACCCCGTTTGCTAATGTTAAACAGTTGGACGGACACCGTGTTGGTCTTATGTGACGCTTTTATTCGAACAAATTAGATCATTTATTGGTTCGTTTAATTTGGCGACATATGCCGAAAATGTCTGTAGAAATTTTTAGATCATTTTTTAAAATATTGACATATTTATTAAGTTTCAATTAGTGTAGAGGTCTTTTTTCGTTCCAAGGGTCTTGGTGGCCGAGTGGGGTAAAACACCATTATGCAGATCATAAGCGACCTTTGGTAATCTAAATCTACAGGTTCCAATCCAACACCAAGATCCTAGTGTGAGAAAATTTGTCAGAGTGCTTGCTGAAGGTCGGTGGTTTTCAAGGCAATTTTAGACCGACTGACTGCCTCCAAATAAGCAAACCAATCTTCAACCTTGATAGGAGCAACCGATTTTTATCTTGATTCAAATGTTAACTCATGGTTATAAACAATGAGTAAAAGGATGCAACATAATACGACTGCTTTCTAATGCAACTGATAGCAAAACATCTTGTGAAGATTATTCGAAAAAGAATAACTCCTCGATGTGGTTGTTGTTTCTTCACTTTGTCCACGACGACATAGGTCATCGGACTGTAACGAAAAGTTACATTGGCCAAACTTGTCTCATAAGCTGATTTTCAATTTTCATGAAAAAAATAAATTTTCAACGACAACATTAATTATAAGTCGACGAATCGTAAACGAGCAAGTTCTATAGCTACACTTGTAATACTGAATATTTTAAATTTTCATGAATAAATAAATAATCCGTTGTTATTTTTTGTACTCTGATGAATCAATGTTGTTTTGTATTTCTTGTTTATGTTATATGCGTTGTTTTTTCCTCCTTGCAGTTTAATTGACAATGAAGTAGGTTGAACTAACCACATACCCCGTGTACATATCCTTAAGGCAGTTTAAAATCACGATTTCTAGTCTTCATATGTTATTTTAAATGTGTAATAACTAGTTTAATGACTTGTTTACATTAACTGGCCAATGGTCAATACTACACTCACCACTACACATTGAATGACTTAACAGGTCAATCGACAACAAATAAATATTTTATGAGGAAAACAAATATATAATATCGGAAAGTATTTGCAGGAAAATTCACAACAAATAAATATTTTACGAGGAAAACAAATATATTATATCCGGAATTACTTAAAGGGGATTTAAAAAGGGAATTATATTACTCGCTTGACCTTTGTTATCAAGGGGCAAGGAGTTGTTAATATCCTAAGAATTAACAAGTTTTGCATAATGAATATTTATTTGCTCAATTTTGATTACTCTGTGTTTTGATGGAATGGTTTATTTTGACGTAATAACTGTATTTTGATTGACCAGTTAACGGACATTCAAAAACTTATCGAGCAATGTATTTTTGTGACTATTTTTTCTACACATGTTGGAGTTAAAACAATATTGAAAATGTTTTTTTTTTACCAAATTGACGGTGACAATTTTATTATTCATTTCAACATCTTCTATTCGATTAAACAAAATATATTCTCAGATGTGGTCTGGTTGTGGTTTTGGGTATCAATTAATTCATGAATGAGCCCTATTTTATAGCAAAAACAAAGATAAATGGGGAACATAAACACATAAACGAGCATCTGCAAGAACAAAGAATGTTTTGGCAACGCCCCCCCCCCCCCCCGCCCCCCCCGCCGAAAAAGCGTAAATATGTTCCACAAAACCATTTACCGACTTTTCTCTCTCTGTTATTCGGAGTTTTTAATAAAACAAGACATTAAACTCTGGAGTAAACCTTCTCATAAAACACTTTATAAGTACGTGTATTATCTTTTCAGAACGCGAAATATAAATATAAAGACGTACCAAAAAAATAAGTCGGGTGAACTTTTAGCCAACGAAGCAAGCATCAGAAACAATGGCATTGTTCTTTAACCCACAAAATAACAAAATATGAGAACAATTGATGGAATGTAGCAGAAATTCTTTACTTTTAAATGACCTTATGTAAATACGTTTAACTTAATAAATCATTTCGCCCCGATAGTTGACTTTTATCGGGTTTTTTATTTAACAACAAAATGCTCACCGTTTTATCGCTATTGTGAGTTTTAAAAGCAATTTGGTGCTATCTTGACACAAGTCTGTCACAAACGGTCATTATTGTATCTTAAATAAAAAGTGTATTGATGAGGTTTGCTCAACTGAACAATTCATTATTATAATCTCAACTCAATACTTGATCAAAAAACTTGATAGAGTTCATAGTATCACAAAGGTTGAAATCTCTATACACCGGCTCCTGTAAACAACGTGACTGTTTTTATCAATGTACTTTAAAAATAAATTTTGACATCGTTTAATTTTGTTTTGATCTTAAATGAAATCTCTTTAAGTCGTTTATAAATCTGAAATGAAATCTTTTAAAGCTTTTTTTTGGAAATTAAAGAGAAATAAACTAATCGATTAGATCAGATCAGTTCGATAAAAATGTAATATAATAGTATAAAATGCTAGCTGAATGGGTGGCTCAAAAGTCAACAAATGGGCTGATATGTATTTTAAAAGGGTTGTATATGTAGAGATACTCGTGTCCAAAGTAATCAACAAAATAAATGCATGACTAATGTTGAAATTTGAAGTTTGATGCTACTTTATTTTCTTATATAAATATATTACTTATATTGTCTTTACAAACTGAAGCTTAACCAATTATTAAAGCACTAATACAATGAAATTTAAACCAAACATATTTTTCGTCCTTTAAATTAACGGTAAGGTTTATGCTTTTATTAAACCTTAAATATATAGTTGTAGGTAATTTTTTCTAAAACTATTTAAACGTTGAAAAATTCAAAATGACCCTTTTCATTAATAATCAGCGGTCTTAGTAAGTGCTTATTGATGTTTTATATTTCGTCTTGATGAGTTTTGGTGGTGCGTGATCTTGATTTCTCTAGGTATTTTAAACTCACCATATGTTAAAGCAGCGGCACAGTAAACTTCGTTTCGATTTGATTAATGAAAGTTTTGTGGGTCAAAGATGGTTTTGTGTGAGGACACTGATATGTATTCTGGTATTTGGGATGTGAAGTACATAGGATCTTAGTTTACACCGGCGGGAGTATAGGTGAATGTCGACACGTGTGTGTCTTCTCTACCCAGTAGAAGAACAAGGCTGTGACACAAAGTTGTCCTCTAACACGGTGAACACGTGTCTTCTTGTCCTCTATGATGTTTTGAACTTTACTCTAAGAGGACATCCCGGTGCTCGACAATCGTGCTCTATCTATATCTCTCTATTTAATGTTTTACATACATTTTCTTCCAATATCGCATATTTTACTTAAAGACCTTGCTTAATTCTCCGAAGAATAAATATTTTTGTTTATATAATTGAAATGTAGAAATGTCAATATTGAATTCCTAAAATATTGAAAACTATTGACGACATTGATTTCCACTTAAGATCTATTTACTTACTATTAAATAACAGTACTCCCCTATATACTTACCTTTATTACGACAAGTTATATAGTAATATTGAAATACTAGTATTCTTTTGAATGTCAAAAGAATTTTAGGCCATCCTCTAACTTATGTTTTGTTTTTTTAAAATTAGTTTAGTACTAGTATTAGCAAATCTTTAAAAGTTTAGCAAAAATTTGGACCAAGACTATAAAAGTTTTAAAGGAATTCACCCCAACTGAAACTTAGGTTTCTTTAAATTTTGTTATTTTTTTGTTTTCTAAATCAAACTAATTACTCAAACTTTTAATGTATCCATCTGATTTCTCTCGAAAGTTTCATCATTATTGTGTTTTTTTATATATTCTTCGTTCTTGTTTCCTTTTAATTTGTTTCTTGTTCATATTTCGTCCATTTTGTTCTGTATCCTGTAATTGGTCACATTGGCACCAAATATTTTCACTTTCTTATCATTCCTCTCTCGATGTTTCTTTGCAGAATTATCTTTCACCATCTTCTGATTTTTAGTTCCTGTTGCATCTGCATCTAATGATTCTCATTTCACGTCAAAATTGTGTTACTTTAAACATAATTTATCGGCATGAGTTATCTCCAAAGCGATTTACTCTGAAATCATTCATTTTCGATGCATCTTATTTTTTGTTTTCATGAACACTATGACCCACGAATTCACATGTCAGTAAAATAGGTGAATATATAACAAACTTAACTTCAGTGGTAACAACAAACCAAAAAATTTTCTACCCCATGTAACTGTATTTTCAGAACTGTCATGTGCTACTTTTGAATTTTTATAAAATAATACAATTCAAAAGTAGCACATGACAATTGTCATGTGCTACTTTTGAATTGTATTATTTTATAAGATTCAAAAGTAGCACATGGCAGAACCACAAATACAGTATTGGACACCACGAAAACATATGATTTCATGGTCTAGTTGTTTCTTTCATGGTCAATACCTAACATAAAACAGAAAAATAAAATCAAGGCTAATACATTCTGATCAAAACTGTGTTTTTATTTTTTTTTTCAAATCTCAAAATGCGCCATGTCTTAGCAAACGTGACAGTTTCCAGCAGTCGCAAGACAAAATACCATACTCTCGACATGCGTACTTTGTCGTCTTGCTGAAAGCAAAATGCTATAGTATTACTGAGTCAATCTATCAACCATTGAATTATTAAGATCTTTGTCATCAAATCCTAGATGCTATAGATTTCTCATTGGATGCATTGGTAAGTTCCATGTTGGTAAAAAAAATCTAACTAGTTCAAACCAGGCAGTTGGTGCTTACTCTTCCAAAGCAACCGGCCTCATTTCCGTAGTTCACGTGTTTAACTTGATTTGCCAGTTTTCATACTTTTTTACTTTGCTTTTGGGATTTTGATTTAAACATGGACCTGTATGTTTGTGTTTGATTGATATCTACATGTTGGTATTTAGTTTAAACAAAAATAGTGACCAAGAAAAATTATTCCATAGTGACCGCGTTCTTTGTGTCTTTATTTTAATTTCTTCTAAAGTATCTTAATTAACTTTCAAATAGCATTCAGAAAATATCAAAATAATAAATTTATGAAGTGACCCCCACACAGACTCATTAACTATATTTATAGATGTATGCGCGTGCCCAGCTATGTTCAGTTATGGGAACTATGTGTATTTGTTTAATTTTTAATTAAAGGTATGTATACTAGTACATGTTTGTGTTTTCTTTGGCCTGATCATATTTTAGCACAAAACGTCAAAAGTAAATGGATATCACCAAGCTATTTATTCAATTATCAATATTGATGTTTTGATTTTTAAGATTTATTTTATTTTTGGACACTGAGAAGTCCTTAAATGGTTTATTCGGACATTTAAAGTATGTGTGAATCTTGTCTTTGGGGTGTTTTTGTTTGGTTTTCTAAAAAAATTTAAAGTTGAAGAATTTAGTAAGTTTCACTATCTTTATTCGCCGGTGTCTGTATTTGGAGTCTATGCTCCTAAAATAACAACATGTGGTTATACAATCACTCTCTTACAATACACATACATTCATACAAAAATCGTAATAACAAAGACTGGCTGCACAACATAATTGAATTTGGACATGAATTAAAAATAGGTCTCAGATGTAAAGTTTCAAATTAATGATTTCCAAAATTGGTTGAGGATGAATAATAATAATTATAATGTGTAAATATTCAAAAGAATATTTAACTAAGTTGGGGGGAAATTAACTCAAAATGTGGTGCAACAGTCAACAATAAACCTGACACAGAATATAAACAACATGAATTAAATTTCAATACACATCACTCTTTTTCAATGCAATTGATAATTAAAATAAAGTGCTAACTCAAGTTACACTAAGAAAATAGTAAGCAGACAAAAAAAACTACAATATATAAAATAAAACAATTTAAACTACAATATTTCAGAGAATTTACATGGGAAATCCTTGACTTGGGGAGATTATGAATAATAATAAGTCATTCCCAGATCTGATTGGCTGAGACAATAAATGACGTCACATGCTAGGTTTTTGGTGAGAAAAATGAATAAAATGACTTAAACTTCAAAATATGAATAATAAAATAAGTGCATCATGATTGTGCATCTGACATGTTTGCTTGATTACAAAAATAAAACTTAAAACATTAAGGGACAAGAGGTGGAACATGTCAGTGCTGCAGACAACATGTCTGTTACATGCCGAAACTTAAATTGTGAATAAAAACGTTAAAAATAAGTTATCGGGTATTGTTGCATGAGAATTCATTAAAAACAATCTTAAAATATTGATATCTAGTTGCTTACTGAATGCCAACGCTTGTAAGGCTTGAAAAATACAAATCTCGGCATGGTTTTACATGACAGCCACATGCTGACTTCACCGGAAGTACTGATATATAAAAACAATGAAGGGATGCAACTCAGTTACATTAGAGCCTTTTTAAGGTGGCTCAGGTGGTCAATACTTTTAGAATGTCGAAAAATATCCAAAACATAAAATAATAGTTTAATACTTGAAAAAGTGTAATAGACAAAGTATCGGAATAAAAATCTTTAACATTACATTATGAAAATCACACCTCACACACAAAAATACAAAATAGTGCACACATGACTAAAGTGTAATTAATTTACTTAACTAGCAAATTAAATAAAAGTTTATAATTAGATTTAAATTAATAGTAAATCTTGAATAAAAATAAATAAATTGTCCCAACATGAATCTTAAGCATCTAAATAAAATTTTGTTGAAAATAAATAATAATAATACTTAAAAAGTTTGGGATGATGAAATTTAAACTTAAAGTTTGACAATATAAAGTAAATAATATTTGACTTACCTAAAAAAATTTAAAGTTGAAGAATTTAGTAAGTTTCACTATCTTTATTCGCCGGTGTCTGTATTTGGAGTGATCAGACTTGCGAGCGATAGCGTATATAATTTCCAACTTTTTCGTTAAGTCACGTGACCTTGGTGAGGCCTTACATGTAAGATAATAATTTGTGATTGGTCAATTATAACAAAAATCCCTTCTTTGGCCTTAACATGCCAGAGTGACCATTTTTGGAGATAGCGTCCCCTTAATTGCAAAATAAGGTTTACCATAATTACAAAATAAAAAGGCTTAACTTAGGACAATGTTCCTCTAACACCTATGACATAATTAATCTGACTCGGACACATGGTTGTAAACAACAGATGAAAGGACATGGGAATAAACGCAGATGTTTCTCATATTGTGATAGTTTTTCTCTATACTTAAAAAGTAATAGGATTTCTTAACACAAAGAGACAGGAAAAATCTGAAGTGTTTCTTACTGTGAAACTTTAACACTGGATAAATATTGGGGAAAATGTTAGATAACTTCGAATAATCTGTTACAGAAATTTTCGACTTATTGATAAAAACTTTTAACATTTATAAAATAATTTCTAAGTTATAAACTAAAAATAATCAATTAAAGTTTAACTAATTTATTAAACAAGAATAATAAAAATATTTACAATGTATCATTTCATTTAAATGGTTAATTCATATTTTATGAAATAAAACATGAATTACAAAAATCATGAAAAGTGCATGGTTACAATATCCGTCTGCTTAAAAAGATTCTTTGTCCTCAAAGAATGTCGAAAAATTGAAATATCATAAATGAGAATAAAAATGAATTGAAAAATGACAGATACACAAAATTAATGTACAATTATCATGAAATATAAACACAACAAAAATGTACTAGGATACATCTATATACAGAACAATTGACCACACAGATTGTGGAGAAATTAACATATGAACCATTTGGTGGTGTTTATGACAATATGAGATGTGACCACAATGGTGTGGCATCTGAATAATTGGGCACAAATTTGTGCAACCACTACAATCATGGGAGTTGAAAAAGACCATAATATTTGTGGTAATGTGTGGGACCACACAAAAGTGGTGTATCCACAGTGAACAAATGCAAATGTGACCACATGTAAGAAATATGGTGTTTAAAACTATGTACATTATAAATTGTAACCACAACATATGTGGTGTTGAAAAAAAATGACTATTAATAAGGTATGACTACTATGAATGTGGTGTTTACAAAAAAAAAAAAAATACATAATTGACAACAAACAAACATGGTGTTTACCAAAAATGATAAACTCACATTAAGGTGGTGCTCACAACATAAACAATATTAAAGTGACCACAACAAATGTGGTGTTTAGTTTTCTTTGTGTCATAAAGGGAAAAAAAAAAAAAATATATATATATATATATATATTTGGCTTTGTGTCGAAATATGGAAAAATTATTGCAAGTATAAAAGATTTTGCTTACAATAAGGTGAGGTAATCCTGATGAGACAATAAGATATATGCAGCAAAGGGTTGTTTTAGCATATTTTTAACTTTTTACCAGTTAAAGGATCAAGGACAATTAATTCTGGAGCTGGAATTTCCTGTTTAGTTCTGTAATTAATGACAGTGAAATCAGGCCAATAAACATGAAGATGATTGAGAAAGCATCCAGTTACTCTAAGGTCACTAATTGTTCCTGGAGCTATGATATCCCAGTTTTTTGGACACAGTGGCAATTCAACTATTGGTATCATAACACATGATGCTCCTGTTGTAATTTCCAGGATAAGCATAGTTGAATGCTTTCTAAACTTGGTCTTCATGATATACAAAAGACATATAATTACTACTGCCATTAATACTGAACATATGACATATGACCATGTTAAGTACTGATTATACAGTAATGTTTGAGCTGGATGTATGGAAGATGAGGGTGTAGGTGAATGAATATAATGAAATGAAGGAATTGGAGGTGAAAGTGTGAAACCATGCGTAGGCAGGGATTTTTGAAGCAATAACAAAGCTGCAGTAAGAGTTTTTACTTTACACAGTAAATATATTGTCAAAACTATGAAAATGCCTGATGCAGTTAATGATGAAACAGATAAGAAACCATTTAGATCAGGCCAAGAATCTTGAATAGAAACTTGTCCATCAAGCATGGATTCTGAAAGATCAGTAAAGATTGTTTCATCATTTTGTGCAGCTTTTGCCATTCGCTTCAAACTAAGGTGATACTTGTTATCATTTGCTAAGTGAGTGGAAAAGGTATGGTTAAAAATATGGAAATCTGGAATGTTAATATCAATTGGTTGTGCATAAGTAGTATCAGCCCTGATAGCAGAGTAATCATCAGGTGAGAAAAAGTGCTGAAGTAGAGCTAAGTTAATTGGGTGTAATTTGGTAATGGAATCAGTGTTATTTTGACATTTTTGAAGTTTAGGGGGTAAATACAAGTTATCTGTAGAAACAGAACATCTACATGGGACATTAATTACACAGAAATGGCAACCTTGCATCATTTTCTGATGTGTTGGACAGTCTAATGTTAGCATGTTAATTTTGTAAGCCAATACTGAGGATGGTGTTAATTCATGCAAATTAGGTGATAAACTGTTAGGTACAAATCTGAAGTTACAGATAGAGTGAGCAGATTCTTTTTGATTAAAATAAATGGAGGAAATGCAAGTATGTGAGGCATGAGAAGTTAGCGGAACATTAAAATCACATGTTAATGATTGTTGGCCTTTACAGGTGTGAAGCTCATCTGGTCTTAGGGAAGCAAACTGCTGACTATCATGACTCACTACAAAATAATTAGGCACATCTAAAAGTTGAGTAGCATGTTTGGAAGTTTTATTGATAGGTACTGGGAATGTTATAACTTTATACAATTTAAGGGGTTGCTGCATAGTTGTGATAGGAAGTTGAAGACTTATATATAATTTTGAATTATTTCTAGCATAAATAAACTTGGACATTTTATAATAATAATCTAAATTTGTGTGAACTAAATGAAAACCTTTAAAGTGTTCAGTCATAATTGACTGTATTTTATGAATAGTATGTTTTAAAATTGATGGGTTAATTAAGTATGGTGAGATTTGTCCAAACACTAATTCCTGAATTCCAAATAAAAATTCCTCTAAATGTTGAGTTAAAACCATTGTTGTATTAACCTGCTTGAAAGTTTCATTTAACATGTAATATATTGTGTTCTCAAAATTGGTTAAAGCAAAATTAAAATCATTAGTTACATTCTGAATGTACTTAAAATTATCTTTGACACTTGACATAATATTATTAAATCTTTTGTCTGAATTAATCATAAAAGAATGGAATTGTTTTTCTTGATGAACCATGGCATTAGCTAATTTATTACTATTTCTAGAAATTACATTCATATGTCTGGCCAAATTGTTTATGTCTTCAGTTGTCGCTGTACCAAATAGTGATTTTGAAATTGTACCTATGAAATCAAATAAACCTCTCTTTCTTCTACTGTTTGTAGATGCAAGCAGATCACCATGGGTGTTAGGAATGAGATCATGGATAATTTTAGCTGAATGGTTGATTTTAGATGCCACTTGTAATTTAAAAATGTTAATCTGATCAATTAGTCTATTCAAAATGTCACATTTTGAAGTTTTCATGGTATGGCAACGTGCAAAAGGTGGCATTGTTACCTGCTTTGGCAACTCTAACTCAAATGTATGAGTCCAGTATTCTTGTCCCATTTGGATACTGGAAATTTCTTTAAAAATAACCCCATAATTGAGTCTTTGGACTATTCTATCCTGTGCAGAAGCTGTAACTACCATTACTGACAAAAGGATGTAGCATAAAATGACTCCCCAGGATCCTACAGTAGATAGAAAGATAGAATTAGTAATTTGTTAAGGAAAATAAGATAGAAAGAAAAATTGTTAGATTTGTAGACATTTAGTAATTGGTTCACATTTGAACATTTTAGATGTATTGGATGCCAAGATAAGGGGTAGCTAATCCCTTTAGCACTATGTTAATATGAGAACCAGCTCATGTAATATTATGGATCCAAAACAAATAAAACATGTAATGCTAATGTTAGTATAAGAAGTTTGTTAGATGGGTTAGAGGGAAAAAAAAAATCTATCTAATTAACATTTTAAATAACAAAAATTGTTAAAATAGACATCCTGGGATTATTATATAATTCGTACATAATTTCATCTCATGCATTTTTAAACACAGCTGGTTTCTTTCTTTTAGTACCCTTTTGTGTTTTTGTGATAAGAAACTGGCGAACCATGTGTTTTGGAAGATTTTCTTCTGGTTCCCAGGTTCTTTCAGAATAACCTTGCCATTTGACACGAAAAGTGCGTTTGCCACTTTTATATTTCATTCCGTATATCTTTTTTTAAATTTATTTTATGAAATTAGACATCCAGACCTTTTCCTTTTAACGAAAGAAAGGACTACTCATGGGAGTCTATACACTGTATATAAATATATATATATATATATATATATATATATATATATATATATATATATATATATATATATATATATATATATATATATATATATAAAGATTAATTTATTTATCAAAAAGGCTATCTCGGGATGCTTGAGGAAACCAGTGCACCTGGGAAAACCCACCAACATCCGATACACGAACTGAAAAAACCCAACTTTTTACACTTGAATCACCCCTAGGGGATTCAATTCTAGGCTACTAGAGAGGCACTGTTATACGTTTTAAGACCACTTGGCCACCGGATCAGTTGTTTGCTAATTGGAAATATACCGTGCCAAAGTTGTTTTAAAATATAATTTCAACCGCCGGGTATGTTAATTACCTCCCCAGTTTCAAATGATTAAAAATACAGCACTGAAACAATGACTGTAAAGACGCCTTTCATTAAATAAAAAAAAGAATCGTGGAGTTATCTTATGATAATTCTTATATCTAAACCTTGTAAACAGCATGTTAAATTGCTGACTCAGGGATACATAAAACAATATTGCTAGCCTTATTGTCTGCTAATAATTACTTTATATAGTATACTGCAGTTATGCACGAATTGTTAAACATTAGCCGATTTTCCTTTATCACGAGAATTATATAATGAGTAATAAAATTAAGTGAATCACTCACTTTTTTGCATTTTTATAATGTATCATGGATTGTTTTAAAACAAAATTTGTTTAAATCAAATAATTTTAATTTCGTTTCCTCCTATCGTGTATAACGGACATATAAAGCGCTGTATTTTCGCATGCACGTACCGATTTCCCTCTTGTTTTTTTGTTAAACAACTATTTTTTATTTTAAATTATCATTTCATTTTTATTAGTTTTTGAACCTTACATTGTGCTGACGTCACAATACTAGGTGGTGATTACCATTTAACAATAAATACCTAGATTTTCTAATCCGAAGATTATAAGATATTCGCCCATTGCAAGTTATGGATTTGTGTTTGATTAAAGAAAATACATTTATTTGAAAACAACATTTAAAAAAAGAAAAAAAAAGAACCCCCCCCACCCGCTGTTCTATCATCAACAGCTATAGTATCAGACTGCACCGGTAATTTTACCGATTATGCCATTTTTACTAGCATTTCAGTAAACAACCCATAACCGTGAATAGTAACTGAATAAACCAACTTTATAATATTCAAAGGAAAAATAACACGGAAAATTAGACAATTAAACTATAATAAAAGAAGGAAAATTGTAACTAACTTACTTGGCAACAGCCAACACAACCAAAAGCACCACACAATAAAAGTCAATGATAGACAAGACAACGGAAATTACAAATCGGGACCAGTAGTTATCTTAAATGTCCAGTGGTGTGTTGGAACAACTTTAACTATCTCATTTCGATTTGTACGTTCAAATTAAAAAAACTACAGAGATATAAATATGCGTGTTAGGATCGGTACCACTGGTTGGTACTTGTTGTCCTCAAAAAGATTTTAAACCATGAAAAATACCATTTTGACATAGGGTCTTAAAGGGCACCTGTAACAATTTGCAGATTTGTCATTTTTTATTCGTCGTACCTAAATAATGCTAAAATCCTGAAATAATAAGAATATCGATGTTTTTAATACATATTCGTAAATCCAAATCAAAAAGGTCGATATCGAGGCCCCCGTGTAGTGACGTAACAACAGTAACATACCCACAAAAATATTATTCAACAACTACTAAAATAAAACAAATCAGAACTTGTAGTTGAACATTCTTAAATTATTTCACATTAAGAAAATTTAGTGAAGTGGAATTTGTATCCGATAGATTCCTATACCAGTAATCAAGATTAGTATTAATCGTTTTGTTTACTAGACAAATTGTTGATCTTATCTTTTTTAAGTTAATTTTGCTTTATCTTGTTCCTCGTTGCAATAGCCATTGTTCCTTGTTGCAACAGCCATTGTTCCTTGTTTCAATAGCCATTGTTCCTTGTTGCAATAGCCATTGCAAAATACACGTTCCAGCTTTCACATTTAGCTTATGTATCACATTTCAACTCGACTATCACATTTCAGCTCAACTAATCGAAGAACATATGACCATTATTCCACATATTTACCAAAAATACGACATTTACTATTTAATCTGTATGGAGACAAAAATGTTATCTCCAAAACTTGTGTTTCGGTTTTACAATTTGTTATCCAGCCGCCCTTTTAAAAACTGGGATAACTTTTAAACAAGTGACTTATCGCCGCAAAACTAGTCAGTCTTAACATAAAAGTAAAACATTATAAGATACAATTTATCATTGAAATAAACAATATTTTGAATTAGCGATGGAAAATTATAATTTACATAACGGCAATCATGGCTTATTGTTGTTTATATCAAACTCGATTTGTTGAAATCAATCGACTTTTTATCACGAATGACTTGAATTTCTTTCGAACTTGGACACTTCTTGTGTTAGGAAAATCATTTTGTAAAATTATACGGAATCTTGTATTTAAGAAAGAATTTCAAGAAACCTATTTTTACACAAACCAAACATAGTTTTTAAGGAAATTTTAGTCTTCTAAAATGCACGTTTACGTAAAGGAAAGCCTTATCGGTAATCATGAGCGTGATGCATGATAAAATTATTTTATTGTGAAAGTTAGACAAAACAGATGTTATAAAAAGTGTAACTTGTTACATCATAAACTATTTTATACTGTGAAGATGTAACCTTCGTGTCTCGCCAGTTTATCAACTGTTTTGTTACATACTGCAATCTAATATTTAAAAGAAGAGTGAAGTTTCAAAGAAAGATCTGACCCTTAAAATCCCCACCAGAACACACACGCCAATAGCATATCTTACACAACCCTTTCAAATTACATACAAAACTTTCGTTACATATATCCGCCCATATTCGGTTATACGCATGTACTTTATATTATAAAATATGTAGAAATTGCACTTTTTCAGATTACATTGTCTGTATTGTACTTTTAAAATCGTGATTAAAACGCACTGTTATTTAGAAAATAACAATTTTAAGACTTTAAGCGTATGGGGAACACCATCATAATTGTTTTACATATTTCCCAATGTCTTCTTTTGAATTTTTACAAAATAATGCATTCAAAAGTAAAACGTGGCAATTTAAAATAATAATAATAAAAAATAATAAAATAAATAAAAATTATCGCAATTTATTTTGAATGATAATTTGTTTAGCATAATGGTGAAAATATTACAATACATGTACTTGCGGCACAAAAAATATGACAACAACAACAACAACAAAAACAACAATAATAATAATAATAATAATAATAATAATAATAATAATAATAATAATAATAATAATAATAATAAATCAATTTGAAGCTAGGTGAGGAACAATTTTTTAACTAGTTTTCACTATCACAATCCAGAACACACACACACACACACACACACACACACACACACACACACACACACACGATGAAATAAGGCACTTATAAACACATTATAGAATACAAATATTTGTAATACATTAAACTTAGGACGGACATCTGACATAAAACGACATATATAATGAACTGATAATTAATGTTAATATTGACAGAATTATACATTGATTAATTATCATAAAAACGTGATTTTAACTTTAACAAGCCTCACAACATCAGAGACTGGAAACTAAAACTAATGTTTTGTATCAACGATAAAAATAAATAGATAAATAAAAAGTTTCACCTAGAGAACATCTACTTCGCAACGGTAAGTCCGATCAACTGATAACACGTTATACACCAATAGCATGGAATAAGAAATACAAAGCGCAAAATTAACACATGTTCAACAAACAAATAAACTAATAATAATAATAATAATAATAATAATAATAATAATAATAATAATAATAATAATAGTAGTAGTAGTAGTACTAGTAGTAATAATAACAATTCTGGACAGACTTTACTGGTTGTTTATTGTTTAAGGTTTGATTTTAAAAATGCGTGAAATAAATGGATAATTTGATTGTCAAGTGGTCTTGTACTTAAAATGTAGGTCCCCACAGCCAGGATCATAAACTTTTTTGGTTTTGCATGGTGTACATGGTGTTCGCAGAATCAGATATATGATTTTTTTTATTGTTACACGATGGTACATTTAATTTTAAATTCACTTTTACAACTACCATATATTATTTTGGTGTATTTGGACAGCCACTTTGCACGCAATATTTGAGTTTTGTATTAACGTATATAGTGATAAATATCGAAATTTACCGTTGGAAAATCTAGGAATTGGTTCTTTTTTCATTATTAGCCTTTAAAACGCTCAAAAATTGCCACGTAACGAGAGTAAGATCGTTTTGATTAAACAAATGTCACAAAAATATAAATACCATCTTAATCAGATGTTTTGACGTCAAGCGTGTGCCATTTAACTAAGATAATCATCATGATCAACAAGATGTTTGTCAAAATAAACAAAATGGCGTAAAATCGACAATTATCGTGTGCAGTTGTCTGCATGATCACCTTTGAAGGCCTTGGAACTGTTATCGCGTTTAAAGAATAAATATGCTTTATTTAATAGCGAAGAAATTAAAAAAAATGCAACATCACTCTTACTAAATTAGGAAAATAATGAAGAAAAAAAGCATCTGATAAAGAAATGTCGGTTTTTGGCACATGACAAACTAAACACTTTTCGTACATGATGAGAAATAATCGAACACGAAAAGGAAAGTATTGATAGGTAAATTTTTCTGTAACAGTAAATTTGGCATTGGTCAACATACAGGATATTTTAGAACGACGCTTTTTTCTGGCTTTAATTACTAAAAAGGCAATACTTTTAAACTTTTCAAACATAGGCAAAGACATTGGTATTCGCCATTGCCTTTCTATCAGCTCAGGGATATATTATGCATATTCATACATAAAAAGAATATGGTTCAAGACATTTTGATAATTACACGGAATTTTTTCTTATCTCTAAATTTTTTATATTTAACAATGTTCTTAACATTTCTGTTCTTATTCTTTTGTACATCATGTGCTTCTAAAAAGTAACAGCTTGATCTATATTTTGACTAATGTCCCTTGGCTTCCACTACCGGATTACTCTGATCAAAGGGTAGAGTACTGACAATCAACTGCGAAAAATCAGTTCAGAAAGTTTATACATAAATTAAAAGAGCAAAATAAAATCATGCTGTATCTTAAGTAATAAACAATGATCAAAGCACACTAAATAACTGCAAAACTAACAAAAACAAGCAACATTAGTCATAACACAAAACGATAACTAACTCAATTATCAACTTTCTGAACTGCGACAATCAGACAACAAACTCTGTATTCAGGCAACAAGTAATTGATTACCAGATCAAAAACTAAATCTGCAAAGTGCACAAAAACAAGCACTGCATTTATAGCTGGTTAACAATAATTAAATGAAGATCAACACAGCTGCAAAACCCAGAAAAACAAGAACGTTAGTCAGATGAGCCGAGATGACCACCCTAATAGAAGTCTTTAATGTGGCTGATAATGATAATGACCTTTAAGAGGACAGGTTACGTACTCTTGTGAATTGTTTAATAAAGTACGACTGTAAAATCATCCGTTTATCTTGTCACAATATCTGTGTTTGATCACTGACACCCGCTTTTTCGTTCAAATGGGTCAATTAACACGGGTACACATACACACAACATCAGTCATGATAACCAAACTGTGTACTAATAAACAAACCAGATGTAAAAGAATCCATTTTACTGAAATTATAAAGATATCAATATTGTATTATTTTTCAACGTCTGTGCTCAGGTTCACTTAAACGTAATAATAATAATAATAATAATAATAATAATAATAATAATAATAATAATAATAATAATGGTTTAATAAGTACAGGTATAATATTTAAAAATATTGTATATTGTATCATCTATACTGGTTACCTAAATCCCCCAGACACAACATCTATATGTCAGTTTGTTTCAGATGTTAAAAGCTGATAAAATTATAATTACTATAAATACTGCAAAACTATCTGATTGGCAAATAATCCAAGGTTAAACAAAAGAAATGTAAAAGTTTGATACGTCAAATAGAAGACATACACGTGTATAAGATATCTTTGTCTTAAGCAACAGCAAACATTTCTTAGGATAGTAAAATTACTAATAACTACATGTAAATGAATGGTCTAGTACATTTGCTGGTTGAGGTTAATGGATTAAGAACAAAGTGGAAGGGACTCTTTAAATGTGCGATCAATAACATCAGTATTTTAAGACAGCAAACAGCAACTTTATCGTGGTCGATATTACTGTCATGTGTAGAGTTTTGAATTTTACTTAAAGTAAAAACTCAAAATTGTGCACATGATATTACTAGTTACTATTTTGCTAGTTTTCACAATAATAGTTTTTATTAAAATTAAATGAATAGGCCATGATATAAATGCTGTTTTAGCTTTATACATATTTGGTCCTAGTACCATGACTGTAGATGTTTAATTTTTTTTTTGAATAAAATAAAATAATAATAATAAAAAAATAATAAAAGAAAAGGAAAAAAAAAATCTTAAACAAGATACAGTCAACTTCAATTGATCGGGGCCTCGGTGGCCGAGTGGTCTAAAGCGGGCGCTTACGGATCACAGTGCCTGTCACCGCCTGGGTTCGAATCTCACTCGGGACAGATCCTAGTGTGAGAAAGTTTGTCAGTTCGCTTGCCGAAGTTCGGTGGTTTTCTCCGGGCACTCCGGTTTCCTCCACCATCCAAGAACTGACCGCCTCGAAAGAAGCGAAAGAATCTTGACTGGGGGTAAAAACACCATTCCTCCACTCAACTCCGCTCAATTGATCAGACTTTTCGAGATTGGTAAAAAAAATAAAAAGATAAAAGATAAAAGATATTGAGTTTCCGACTTCAAAAAATAAGGCGGCAAAATAGTGGGCTATTATAACAAGTTTTTCCTGCGTTCTTAATAAATAAACATAGGACACTAACATATATAAAATGGAGAGTATATAAAAGTGACACTATCACCTTTCGAACACAACAGTGTGTTTTGAAGCTAAATTTAGACTAAAATGCGAGTTTTATATAATATGACCGACCGTGTAACCTCAGTGTATTTACGGGTATAAATAGGGATTATTGTCAAGTATTTCAAAAGTTTTAATACCAAGCTGTTTTGTTTATGTCTTTTAAATGCGTCTCAAGGTTACAATGTTTTTGTTGATACAATATTTATATATTTATTTTTCAATATTGATCTTAAGGTATTAGAAAAAAAACGTGTTTGCACAAATTAAAGTCATACATGCAAATTTAAAATGTGGTACTATAAAAGCATATATAATTTAAATTTCTTTTTTGAAGTAAATATAAAAATATATATTCATATCACTCAATGCAATGTTTGTGTGTAACTATGTATGTCATGGAGGACACCATTTATTTATTTATTTATTTATCAATTAATTAATTAATTAATCAATTAATTAATTTATATTTTGTTTCGTTTTTCTTCATCCCCATGGTGATTAGGGAATTCATAAAACGTGGAGGTCAAAAAAGCATTATCTTAGACCTTCGGATCAAACTGTATGTTTATCTGCGGCAAACTGACTCGATGATGAGCCAACCCCTCAATCAATCAATAGTCCCTCCTTATATCGGCTACCAGCTATCTTTTTTTTTTTGTAGCCAGTCACTTGTATGAGGACAGTTAGCTACTAGTAGCCAGGTACTTGTGGGAAAAATCAGCCACTATAGTAGCCAGTTACTTACAAGAGAAAAGTCAGCTACCAGTCGGCAGGTACTTTAGCTAACTACTTCTCTTGCATTAAAAACATCAAGCTTCAAGACTGATTTTTTAAAATTATACTTATGGAATATTAATCGCATAATGTGTGTGACGTTTTCTAATCTTTAATAAAGGTCATTTCACAGAAGACGCAAGATTGAGCATCATAAAATATCAATTGAAAAGTATCCGTTTAGGACTTTGCCTCTGTATGGACATTAATCAGAGGATTATCCGCTGTCCAAGGCCACATTCCACGTGACAAAATGGGGGTTTCCATTTTTGAAGTAACTGACAATAATATTATAGAATCTCACTGGCAGTTTTATTATCCTTCTGAATAAAAGGATAGAACTAATCGGAAAATTAATAGCAAGCCTCTTGACAGTTATTCGGTACTTAACAGATGTCAGGAATTCGAAACGTTGCGCGGTTTCTTCACATTAAGAATCATCATAACATTTGTTCATGTTTCTGTATTTGGAAATATCATTGCCACGGATACCAATAGGGTCAGTTTCTGGTCAAGTCTGTTCTACGACTTCAAACTGACTCATGTTTATCCACGAAAAGCCAGGGATTCAAAAGTGATAAAGTTTATATGCTTATTCGAAACGAAAATTGATAGGACGTTAGTGTTAGATAGACAAGTTGTTCTGTTTGCAGTCATTGCTTAAACATTTCATTTCTCTTGTCTGGTGATGGCTTGATATAAACTAATTTTATTTGGAGAAAAAAAATACTATGTATAATCTTAGGCTAAAAAACTGCATATATTTTTCTTTTTGAATCATTTTATGTATACTACTTAAACCCGAGAGAAATAGACAACTATTACTTTCTAATGCTTGGATTTCCTGGTTGTATAGATACACGAATACGGCTGAGGACAACAGGTTTTTCCAGATAAGACCTATCATTTAAATAATACATGTAAAGATTTGTTATTACAGCATTAAAGAGTATCAACAAAAGTTCAAAAAGTAAAAATAATTTAAGAGCAAATTTATTGGTTACCTACTACAACTTGTGATTTTAATAACCACGTGCAGGACAATAGTCACGTGAGATATGAAAACATCAAACAGTTTTTGTCTTTACCAACTCAAACATAAGCTTGGTATTTTCAATTAACCACAGATAGTCTGATGGCCTTGCTTTTGCAAATGAACTTGAACAACAAGATTGAAATCTAAATACTAGTATATATATATGATTATACTTTAACTATTCTTTGAGTATTAATTTCCGGTTTTTAAGCTAGTGAACCAATTTCAGTCTTTTTCGACAGATACACATGTATCTTCGAATTTCAGTATCGGTCTCGCATCGTAGAAAATAAAAAGTAAATCCTTGTCAAACACTGGGACCGCAAGAAAAAATGAACATGTGAAAAACGGCACTCTTTCACTATTCTGTTGGATCAAATAGTCAAACTAATTAATGCTGTGAGCAGTTCAACATTTATATTTATCTTATATGTCCAGGTGGGTTTGGTGGCAAGGTGGTCTAAAATGTCATAAAACATCTCTCAATAGCAGAGTTCAAGACATATCAGACGGACAGTTCGTTGGTTTTCTTCTGTCAATTCGATGTACACTATTTTTCTAAACTAATCACTACCGGATATTGACTGGCGTTAAACACCATTACTCTACGCCATTTCAAAATGTACACTTCATTTTTTTTCTTCAAGTTTGAAAACGTGTCAAGACGTATAACATTTTCAGTATTCATAAAGACTCAAAATCGACTTTTCGTAGATTCGTCAATTCATGTAGTTTGCTAAATGATCTCTTTTTGTAATTGTCGGTAGTGGTATTCCGCCAACAGCGTCGTGTAATGTTTTTTCAATTTCAATCCTGAAATGGCGTTTATTCTGGTATGTTACTTTAATTTAATTTAGATTGTTTAAAAATGCAAAGAAATTTGATCACTTAATTGTCAAATAATACATTGAGAATTCTTAAAATTGTTGGATACACTATAGTTATAAAATATGGATAATAATGTTATGTAAATATACAGCCAATTCCTTACCTTGAAGGTTTAATTTGCTATAAAAACTCTTGATTATCGTAACACATTACTGTGTAATTTTATCCCATATTTAACATTTTTGGGACAATGTGATACCGTAATTTTTTAAAAGTGATTTAAGTAAATATTTTAAAAACAAGTCAAAATAAAGAATAGCGTTACTAGAGATTTGCCTCATCATGGTTAGAGCGTTTAATACCTGTTTCTTGGTCAGTGCCCAGGGAAAATACTTTGCGATCATTTACTTTTCAAAATTTTGTATCAGGTTAATGTTAATGGCACGTTTCGATTACAAATATGTGTAGTCATCAAATTGGTCAATTTACATCTTAACTGGTCATTATACACTCAACCAGCCAGGACAGTGAACCAAATTAAAATGAAAATAGTTTTATAGTATCTTAGTAATAATTCTGGTTCAAAGCTCTCCCTTTTATCCTCATGCACTCTCAATTCGAAAATTCGCCTTGATTTTCTATCAATATGCACTCCTCTGTCGACGTTTCTCCTTGCTTTTAGAAATATACCCTTGCTCACTTCATAAAAAATTGGCCTGCGTTTTTATCCGCATGTACCCTTGATTTGACCCTCCTTCTTTTCTGTCAGCTCATTTCAAGATTCATTCTTCTTTTCTTTTCGAACACAGATTTTGTTCGAACTTCCATACTTTCTTTCTTTCCACGCACTTTTAATTCAAAACTTTACCATTTTCAAGAATCTCGAAGCTGCGGTTGTTTTCGATGTTAAAAAGCGTGTTTCGATGTTGTCAAATCATGCTGTCAATATTTGACTTTTTTGAAATAGTATGCGACACATTGGACATAACGGACAACGCTTAACAGACTTGTAGTGATACTGAGGAAGATGAACTGGTCAGTCACCTGTTTCGGACATTCACATACAGTTTTAATACAAGTAAATCATAAAACCGTGACAATAAAACCCGAATTCATTGAACTCTCTGTTTCCTAATTCATCGTTTAAAATAACAACACATTCTCTCCACCATATCATTTTCAAATATTAAGCATGCAATAAATTGTCTTTTTATATAATATCAGAAAATCCTTGTGAGAAGTGTAATATATGGGTTTATAAAACTGTGGAAACTTTTCTTGTCAAATTTAAATGAATCTTTGTTGCCTCTAAATCAGAAGTTTCATGTGCAAAAAAGAAAATTTGTGATACAATATACCATATTTTTAAATATTTATACTTGTACTTATTAAACCATTATTATTATTATTATTATTATTATTATTATTATTATTATTATTATTATTGTTGTTGTTGTTGTTGTTGTTGTTGTTATTAATATTATTTTTATTATTTTTTCAAATTATTATTTGTCTTCCCTTTTAGTTGTGTAATCTTGGTTTATTTGTTTTAGAAGGTCTTAAGCGGCCTCCGACAAATAAATCATAATTCACGATTAAACAAAAATCGTGACTAACAAAGTCCTTAGAACGTTTAGTCTGTCCTGTCGTGGTTAATGAAATCCTTGTGTTGGCTGAGAAAAAAAACCAATACCACATTTATTAAAAAGTGGCTTCCGGGTACGAACTAAAGGGCCAATAGGTTTGAGAACTGTCATAAGACATAAATATGTGGTTTTGTACTTTTATAATAACGTTTAGAAAAAAAAGTTGATCGATTAAAATTTATGATATCATTCCAACAAAAAACAAATCAATCCATTTTATATCGCTGATAAAATATAGTATAAAATGTATAGAATCATATGCTTATTATTTTGTCAAACGTAGAAAATCGCATCGCAGTAGGCATACAGGTTAAAACGTTTATTGATTGAATGGGGTTTTATGTCCAAGTCAAGAATATTTAACTTATATCGAGACGTCACCATGTGAAGGTAAAGTGGCAGAAAACGTTAGAACTGAACGTTCAAATTTATTGAACAATGTTCTCTCGCCGTCTTTGGTTCGACCCAATTGGACTTCAAGAGACAGAGGATATATTTCTTGTTTTCTTACTGTTAGCTTTATCTGTTGAAGTACAACTTTCCGACATAAATGCGAACTGGTATACAGCAGATAATCAATACTTTAACAACATCCACGCTACACAATGTCTTGTGCTTACAGTATTCGTTTAGATAAACATGGAAAAATGTTTTGTCACATTTATCTGAAATCTGTTGATGCGACGTAATAATAATAATAATAATAATAATAATAATAAAACAGAATAGATTAAAAAAAAAACTTGTCAAGGAAATTATGGTTAATTATTTATTATTTCAAAACGGGTGAAATAGCAATATGCCCCATTAAAAGACAAGGTCCTTAATTTACAGGCATTAAAACAACTCGAACATCACGTATAAATGAGATGCTGCATCAACTTGACCCATTAGTCATACGAACAAAGTTTCATTAACATAACATAACATTCATATGACAGAGAAATGACTTTCATTTCTTAACGCCGTTTTGCCAGAGCTGTTACTGGAAAAGTTAAACAATCATGATGCGTGGGCAATTTATGAGTCTTACTCGGATAAAAAAACTTCCGCGTGTCGTAATCGGGTGAAGAGATAAAATAAGGGTACACCGTACATTGGCACTTTCTCATTAGTTAATTTCTTTTTCCCGAGTAGCACTCAAAATTTCAGATGACAATACTTATTGTCTTGTTTCACTCTATAACTTTTGACGAAATCTGTATTATGGCTTCAGCTTGTGATTTGTTTACAATGACCCAGGTCACATGTTCTGACAAAAATTGTTTTTGAGCGAAAAAGTTGAATTTTCACTATCTTTATACTTTTGAAAAGTATATTTATCGTCCAAGCAAGCGGGGATATTCGAGTAAACGAAGTTCGAGCCATCAAGATTTATTTACATTAGAATAATATATAGAAAATTGGTTGGGATCGACAGATGACTTCGAGTTATCCGAGGTATTTGAGGTATCGATGTTCGAGCAATCGAAGATCAAGTTGATTGTATAAAGAGAAACAACTCTTTCGTTAAATGCGTCATAACAGACATGAAGAGTTTACTCCCTTTGGTCACAATGAAAATCGACAACAATTTCGTTTCAACTTCAGTACTACCAGCAGTTTTAGTAGTTATCTCTTCTCAGGATTAGCAAATTTTATCGCCAACCAGACTCGTTTCCAGAAATAGAAAAATAGTTCCACTGTCGGAACTATAATGTAGTAATAGCTCATGCAAACTCTACTGATGACGTTTGATAATCATTCATTGTTCGATTAATATAACTTATTCTATAATGCGTTATATAATAATTTAAGATGGGCTAACTGCAGTAAATATCACTTAGTGACGAGCCTACATACGTACTGTCATGTATCACTTTTGAATTTTATAGGACAATGCATTCAAAAGCGATAAATGACAATGTTATATACCACTTTTAAATGTATTATTCTATAAAAATTCAAAATTGGTACATGAGAGTACTTCAGAAAATATACATGCAATTTAACTCAAGAATAAAAATTAAGGAAAAATATGTCAGGTTGGACATTTTCAAGGTCGGAACACAGAGGAGTTGAAGCGTAACTGATGGTAAATGATATAAATATACATGTATTTATCTAACATCTGACTAGTTTTTCTACTTAATTTGACAAAATACAAGTTTTATCGAACACGCCTGATACAGAATCTTGTATCACCACACTGTGGTGATACAACAATGGCGCTAAAGTGCACGTGCACTTTTAGACCGACTACTTTTTATGACGTCACGGGAAATCCCCAGGTAGCATACTGAATAGACAATTCTTTTTTTATTTCACAATCAATTTTTGTGAATAAATATGTAAATCTTTTAAAAAATAAATAAAAAGAATTTAATAATAATAATAATAAACCAATACTAGAGCCAGAAAAACGACATGCACTCGCCTTCTCCATTTCATGTGTAAACAATTATGCAGTCGCATCAAAATCCATGCAACATGAAATGACGAACATATAATGTGGAACCAGCCGTGACGCAAATGTAAACAATCAAACAACACACAGTGACAAACTCTCTGAAAATTCCCAATTATCCAATTACTCACAATCTGCTAATTTTAGTCAAATAAACGAACAATATTCTAGGCCATCTTTTTCCGGTTTTCATTGACATACTTTTAACATTTCTGGCAATGTCACTATACAATTTATCAACAATTCTGAACCACCAAAAAGGAAACGACCTCGAATGATAATAAACAGTGACGAGAGTGACTAAAGTAATGTAGGTCATTCTAAACTTTTTGAAAATGAAACTTGTCATTGACTTGATGACGTCACGTATTATGTAATGATAAACTTCAGTGTTTTTCTGTTAAAACCACATTTTTTCACATAAACTTTTGTTTTTATTATTTTATTACTGCTAAAAACGGAACTCGACCTGATACAAAGGGTTGTACCTACACACTGTGTATATAATATATATGTATTTTCTTTTTATATCAACTCGTCACCATTTGCGGTTATTCTTGTGTTAAATAAGTTATTTAAGTGTTAAAACTACTGAGTTAGCCCCTACAGCTGCTACCATGATCGTCTGAAAATCTGGAGTTTTTATTACTATCCATCTTTATGTGCTCTGTTTATCTAATGTTTTGTTTCTTTAATTCGTTTCCTTTTGTTGCTGCTTGTTCTCGATTACTTTGGTTTAAGGGTTACAGATTCGTTTAAATGTAGACATTTTTTTAATTTTGAATTGTCGTCGAACAGACGATGTCGATGGTAAGTCAAAAAATCAGCTGTTGCTTTATTGGCGCAATAATCACGCTTATTTTCTTGCGCCCGGAAATGGGAATTTCACGTCAGTCACGTGACAAGACTTTACCAATACTACCAGGCACTGTGAGCCGATTCTTCCTACTTGATTGCTCGTGCCATGTGATTCGTATAAAAACACAAACATCAATGCATTTAAAAAGAATTTATATTGACTTGATGATTAAACATTTCTTTAGTGATTTTACTGTCAAGGACGTTGATGTCTTGTTCTGATAAAAGTTCAGAGGTATTGCCATGAAATGTGAAAAATCTTGAATTTGATGAACACTTGACGAGACATGCTGTGACAGCACTCCTTCCTGCGTTTAAATCTCTCAGTCGTCGCCATTGTTTCTTTTCTTCGTCGTAACATTCAACTTTTGATGATGTAGTTGATCCTGAATAAAATATCATATTTAAAAACACGCACAAAACATAGATTTTTTTTTAACAAGAAAGCTGAAGAATGTATCGAGCAGATACAATAATGGCGACGATTTTAAATGCGAGAATATATGATATATTTGGATAGGATGTCAGTATATCCTAGTTTTGTCCTGCGATAATTCATCTAAAACGGGACGTAGACACTGCGGAATAAGTTTAAAACCATACAGTCAGGCTTTAAATCGAAACAATGACCTCATTGTCGTTTTATTCGCCATTGCACGTTGACATTCGAAATCGAATTCAGAAAAAGCAATTACTGACATTTGAAGTTTCAACTTTTTCTAACCAAACATTATAAATGCACCTACTACGAACTGTGTGTAATTCTGTTTAACGACAGCACGCTACTAAAACATCTAACTTCCCGTCGTATTCTCAACATATAACATAACATGTACATCTAACTAAATGTATCTCTACGGCACCACATTACATGTCCATCCTACTTACGTCGTATCCTAACGGCACCAAATTACCTGTACATCTAACTTACCTTTGTATCCTCACGGCACCACATTACCCGTACATTTAATTTACCTTCGTATCCTCACGGCACCACATTACCTGTACATCTAACTTTCCTTCGTATCCTCACGGAACCACATTACCTGTATATCTAACTTACCGACGTATTCTCACGGCACCACATTGCCTGTACATCTAACTTTCCTTCGTATCCTCACGGCACCACATTACCTGTATATCTAACTTACCTTCGTATCCTCACGGCACCACATTACCTGTACATCTAACTTACCGACGTATCCTCACGGCACCACATTACCTGTACATCTAACTTACCGACGTATTCTCACGGCACCACATTACCTGTACATCTAACTTACCGACATATCCTCAAAGCACCACATTACCGGTACAACTAACTTACCGTCGTATCTTCACGGCACCACATTACCTGTACATCTAACTTACCGTCGTATCTTCACGGCACCACATTACCTGTACATCTAACTTATCGTCGTGTCTTAACGGCACCACATTACCTGTACATCTAACTTACCTTCGTATCCTCACGGCACCACATTACCTGTACATCTAACTTACCTACGTATTCTCACGGCACCACATTACCTGTACATCTAACTTACCTTCGTATCCTCACGGCACTACATTACCCGTACATCTAACTTACCTTCGTATCTTCACGGCACCACATTACCTGTACATCTAACTTACCGACATATCCTCACGGCACCACATTACCTGTACATCTAACTTACCGTCGTATCTTCACGGCACCACATTACCTGTACATCTAACTTACCGTCGTATCTTCACGGTTCCACATTACCTGTACATCTAACTTACCGACGTATCCTCACGGCACCACATTACCTGTACATCTAACTTACCGACGTATCCTCACGGCACCACATTACCTGTACATCTAACTTACCGACGTATCCTTACGGCACCATATTACCTGTACATCTAACTTACCTTCGTATCCTCACGGCACCACATTAAAAGACACCATTTAACATATACAAGTTACTTGGCGTCGTATTCTCACGACAAAACATTACATGTACATCTAACTTACCGTCGTATTCTTGAGACACATATTATATGTACATCTAACTTACTGACGTATTCTCACGACAACACATTATATGTACATCTAACTTACCATCGTATCCTCACGACAACACATTACATGTACATCTAACTTACCGTCGTTTCTCACGACACACATTAGATGTACATCTAACTTACCGTCGTTTTCTAACGGCACAATATTACATGTACATCTAACTCACCGATGCATCCTTACGATGCGACAAAACATGTACATTTTACTCACCGTCGTATCTTCACGGTACCACATGACATCTACATCTAACTTACTGACTTATCCTCACGAAACAAATTACCTGAACATCTAACCGTCAAATTCTCACGGCATAACATTACATATACATCTTACTTACGGAAGTATCCTCACAACACCACATTACATGTGCACCTTACTTACCACCGTATCCTCACAAACCTTAGTTTTAAACAAATTTGAGAATTTAAGGTAGCTGAAAATTTTGTTAAATGGTGCATTTTCTGACAGCTCAAAGTACTGCCTACTGAGTTATGGATACCCTCGGGGAGTTTAACTTCCACCAGCAGTCACGAAACCAAATAACATGCAAATATTACTTACCGTCGTATTCTTACGAATCACATTACCTGTACATCTAACTCACAGTCAAATCTTCACGGCATAACTATTACATGTACATCTAACTTATCGTCGTATATTCACGCCACCACATTACATGTACATCTTACTTACCGCCATATCCTCACCGCACAACATTACATGTACATCTAACTTACCATCGTATCTTGACCGCACCACATAACCTGCACATCTAATTTACTGACGTATCCTAAAGATACCACATTACATGTACATCTTACTTACTGTCGTATTCTTAAGGTACCACATTACGTGAACATCTAATTGACCGACGTTAACTCACGACACCACATTTTGATGTAAGTCAAACCTACCGTCGTATCCTCAAGACACCACATTATATGTACATCTAACTTACCTTCATATCCTCACGGCACCACATTACATGTACCTCTAACTAACCGACGTATCCTCACGGCACCACATTACATGTACATTCAACTTACCGAACAATCATCACGGCACCACTTTAGATGTACATCTAACTTACTTTTGTATCCTTACGGAACCATATTACATGTACATATTACCTACAGTCGTATACTCAAGGCACCACATTACATGTACATCTAACTTACTGACGTATCCTCACGACACCACATTACATGTCTATTTTACTTACCATCGTATCCTCACGGCATCACATTACATGTACATCTAACTTACTGTCGTATCCTCACGACATCACATTACATGTACATATTACTTACCGTCGTATTCTCACGGCACGACATTACATGAACATCTTACTTACCATCGTATCCACCAATCACAAATATTTTGTTGTCGCATACCACTGCAGCAAAATTACTTCTCCCTAACTCCATCGGAGGAATTAGATTCCAACATCTTCTTCTCAAGTCATATTTTTCAGCTGTAATATAATGATAAGAAATGTAACTGCTTTTTATGTAGATAAGTAACCGATTTATAAATTTCGACTTCGAATAAACTTAACAGAACATAAGTAGAAAAACGTACAACAATATATGCTTCAATATCTCAGGATGTAGCAAAATAATTTTATTGATGTACCACTTGACCACCTATTTAACAATTTTTTGGGGGGTTGGGGAGGGGGGATTCGTTTACTTTGTTAAGAGTAATTTTGACGGGCAAAAAAGATTTTAAAAAATCCACACAAACGTTTGTTTTAGGGTATGACGTGAACAATTGGAACAGTTCAACAAAATTCGAAAGCCTTAGTTTGGAACTCAAAAGTTCTGTGTGATGAAAGATAGGGGATACTTGTCAGTTTCGTCAGTAGCGCTTGATCAGTTGTTTAAGGCTGTCGAACGTTTTTGTAACAACTAGGAATAAATAATTAATGATGTTGACACCATTTTATCACTCATGCACTAATGAACTGCATTTTAATTTAAAACTTTGCATATTTGTGTCAGACAAAGATAATAGAACCTGTTCTTAATCTGTTACTGCCGTCATAAGCCACCCAAAGCCACTATAGAGTCGTTCAGCGTGATTAATGCCACACCACTCCGCTTCATCGTCATTTCATGAATGACTGTCCACTGGTTGACCCTCGGATCGTAAACTTCGGCCGATTCTAGGCAAGAGTGACCATCAAATCCCCCAGCAATATACAGACATCCTAGATTAAATAGAATTTATTTTCGAAAAAGAACTTTTGAAAACTTAAAACTGTAAAATACAATCTTTATAAAGAAATAATCCTCTCATGATTACTGGAAAATAAATGCAGTAATATATTTGTAAAAGAAAACTTTCTAGAAACTAAACTATTAGAATATAAACATGACAGTAAAATCTCTCTCTCTCTCTCTCTCTCTCTCTCTCTCTCTCTCTCTCTCTCTGTTATACCATTGAGTGCCGAGGACCCTGCATCACTTCTGTTATGGTTCATAGGTTGTACATATGTCCACTGGTTACGTTCTGCATTGTACCGTTCTACCGAGTTATGACGTTGTCGTCCATCAAAACCGCCACATGCATAAATAAATCCTTCATTATATAAAAATGAAAACAAAATTTCATTATTTTTAGATGTCTTATGTTCAACGAATAAACAATCATTCTCTTGAAAAATAAAAATTAAAAGATTGATTGTAAACAAACATAACTTGTTCGGAAGAAGAAAAAAATTAACCTCATGTTTGAAATAGCAGGGTAACAAAAACATTTTTTTTCTAGGGAAAAAAGCAGATTGTGTTAAATTCCATATATGTAGTCGTTTTCGTTATTTAAGTACATTTAAAAAAGCGTTCAAAAGCGTTTCAATTATCAATATTTATCAATATAAACTCTACAGATTTCCTTAAAAACTACTTTTTTTATGAATTATCAGATCTTTGTTTAAATTTTGTTTATTTCTTGCCTAATTTGCATTTGTATTTTAATTCCTTACTTAAAAATTTTGTATCGCATTTTGTTTTTCAATTTTTCACAACAGGAGAAAAAACTGATCTTTTAACCCCTCTTTACCCGATAGATGTTATGGACGTGAATGTCATATACAAATTTTTCGAATGTATTATTTATAAAAAAAAAAAAATAAAATTATATATGACAAATAGATCATGATTTGCATATAAAACAGCTATGTTTTTTATTGTAACATTATTTTTTTTACTCAAAAAAATAAATAAATAAATTAAAAAAAAAAACAAAAAAAAAAAAAAAAAAAACAAAAAAAAAAAAACAAAAAAAAAAAAAAAAAACAGGCTGATACACAGAGGATTGAGCAACACTAAATTAAAGTGATAAAAAGGAAACGAGGGGTTTTATTTGATATTTAAAACAATACTTAACACTTGATGTATACAGATTTCAAAACCTGAAAAAAGTTTGAGAGATATGTTACATTTTAGTTAAAAAGAGGGTATTAATTATATATGAAGTTATAAAATTGGGAAAATTGAAATTCGTACCGTCTAATACAGCGGCGCTTACATAACATCTAGCCATGTACATTGGCGCGCTTTCTTCCCATATTCTCTTCTCAGTTGAAAAACATCCAACACTATTCAAATATCTACTACGATCGAATCCTCCGATAATGAAAATTTTATCACCCAGGCAAACCGTTCCATGATAGGCCCGGGCTGAGTTCATATGTGGAGAAAGCTCAAACCACTGGTCAACACTTTTATCATAACTTTCAACTGAATTTACCACACCTTCGTTTGACCAGCCTCCAACTGTAAAGATGACATCCGTTGGTACTCGTGGTCTCATCATTGTGTCACTTAGGTCCACCAAAATGGCTCCAGATTTTTGAACGAGGTCAATTAGTTCGGAGGCCCTATCAATGATCTTTTTAGAATTCGTGTCATTTAGGAGCTCACAGTTACATTCAATATAATTGGCGAAGAATCCAGGGTCCATAAATGTCATGCGCAAGGACTTCAAAAGATTTGGGTAATATATTTGTCTGTCAGCGGATTTGAATTCTACCCATCTTTTGATCGCTAAAAAAATATCACTTTCGTCTCGCACACACAATTCATCGTCTGTTATTATTTCTAATAAATCCTCTTTTTCGATTTGAACAAATTCCTGACTGTTTTCTGAAATTTCTTTGAAATTTTCCAAAGTAAACTTCCATGCTTTACGTGAAACAAAATCACAGTTATAAAAACGTGTAAATTTCAAAATTCCAATACTATTTTCTGGTGACAATTCATCCAGTAAAAAGTCGGAACACTCTTTTAGTAATCCGAAAATATGAAATCTGTCAGCGGCGGCAAATAGGTCCTCGACATTTTCCGAGTTGATCGGTACATGCCTAAGATATGCATACTGGATAAGAAACTCCATTGTGCTTGCCGAAACGCCACATATTTGAATTTCATTTTTCCCATATTCTAGGACATTTGATGTGAAAAGAGAACGAAAGTAATGGCTACAACTAGCCATGATAACTCTATGGACAGGGAACTTAACATTTTCCTCCGGAACTTGGATAAAACAATCACAAAAAATACCTCGTTTTCTCATTTCATGCAACTGCACTTGTGAGTCATGATCGAATGCGTCACCTTTTTCAAACGGCATCATTTTAGTTTTACATGTATAAGATGTTAGAAAACTTCGAAATATAAAACATCGCTGTTGTTTACACAAGGAAATGACGTCAAAACAAAAACTTGTGACGTTCTCTGCATGGTGTTAATAAACTGGCGGGAATAGAAACTTGATTCTTCTGTACGTTAATAAAAATATATAAAAAAATCGGAGTTGATGGATTTGTTTTGTAATTAACACTGTTCGCTAAAATTCATATTTCAAATTTCTTTGCAAATGGCACACTTCCTTTCATTTTATGCCTACTTACGAAAACTTGACAATGTTCATTGGAAAAATTGATACTCTATGTAAGTCGTTACTCAAACCAGCGACATTTAAAAGGCTTACAATAACACTGCTTAAACCCAAGTCATCCTATACTCTGGTCGACTGCAAGTTAGAAAGAGTTTCTCCTAGGTCTAGATTCTATTTTATATTCAATTCTTCCTCACCAATATAACAAAGAGGAATTTGAACATTATGGAAAATTGTTTAAACACGCACCATACATCTCATGCAACAAACAACATGTTTTTATTTAAACGCAAATAAATACATGTAAATAAATAAATTAATTAATAAAAACTTGAGCGATGGAAATGAACTTCATTCAACCATATAATGGGCAAGTTTACCAATTAGTGTTTAATTATCTCCAACTAGAGAGATTTTTATTTTTAATCTAAAGCAAAATGTATTTCTGCGATTGGGTAGTTTTCTTTGTTGCCTTTCACACTTGTTTTTCTTATGCTATATTCTAGTGTTTTTATACGTGCGATTTGAAAAAAAGGGCATTATGCTTTAAAGAAAACTTACCTTTTAGATAAATTCATTTTTCGGTTTGGTACAATACTATGGTGGCACAGAGGTGACATGAAATATATTTTCCTATTACGTGCGCACGTATTACCTTTCACGTGCGCACGTATTACCTATTACGTGCACACGTAGTAACCAATACGTGGGCACGTATTAACTTTTACGTGCGCTCGTATTACTAATAGGTAATACGTGCGTACGTATTGGTTAACCTATTACGTGCGCACGTATTACTTATAGGTAATACATGCGCACGTAATAGCTAATACTTGCGCACGTAATAGGTTAAAACGTGCGCACGTAATATGAAAAATATATTTCATGTCACCTCTGCGCCACAAAACGTATTAAGAAACCGTTCTTTGTCATGTATGGCACTCGTTTCTATCAGTTTTAGCACTGGTTTGGGGTGTTTCTATTACGAATGGTTTTAAAATGTGTTTACGGATAACTGTGTATCTCAACATCTAGGCTTGAATTTTACTCATGCAAATCCCAGTGTGTTAAGGTTTCTCAGTTCGCTTGCCTAGGGAAGGTTTTTCATTCTTGGTACCCCAGTTTCCGTCTCGATATAAGTGAGAGGATCTCGATTGGAGCGTAAACATCATTATTTCACTTCCTTTTTTAAATTCTCAACGTTAGTAAAGTGCTCACTTTGTATGTGGGAGGTCAGGGTTTCGAACCCCGACCTGAAAGACTGACGGAAGAACATGTGGACAAGTCTTCGCCAAAAAAAATTATTTCTCAACCCAAGAACATTTATAATTGTTTTTAAGTAAATCAGATTTGGAAAGTAAAAAAAGAATCAAGAAGTCCGGAATTTACCATTGAAAAAAATAATGTTGGGTATTCTTGATGAATTACCTGTAGTTAACCATCTGATAATGTGTACAAAATATTACATTATAGGAAAAAAGTATTAATGAATCAAAACCGATTTAGTATCGTTAAAATCTTTTTGGAAACTTTATTTCAAAGTGGAGAAAGAAATTGGATACAGAAATAACACATGAAGCAATTTTTATAATAAATGGACTATTATCTTTAATTTGTTTGAATAAGGAAGAGCATCACTGTAACAAACATTTCCTTTATAGTTCTGTAAATGTTTGCATGAGGCAGAATATCAGTTCAACAAACATCTTACATAGTTCCGTAATGTGTGGTATGTACCAAATTTCTTAGACATTGATTGTAAAACTACTAGATATATATATATTTATATGTGTAAAAGATATCTATAGATCTACTTGTTGATGTAAACTGTATGTGATTGATTGGTCGGTTTTTATTTTAATTGTTCAAATTAAGAATTAATTAAAATGTTTCAAAACGAACAATTAATTTTACCACACTTTAAATGCATATTATTTTTAAAAAAAACTGCTATCTAATCACGGCCGAGGTCTTTATTCCGTTTCACCAAGCATCTGTTGTCGCAAACCTTTCGTGTAATAATCTGAAAAATCATCCGATTTGCCAAATATGTAGTGTTTCTCCATTTCCGGTGCAAATTTATTTGCGGGTGGCGATTTGCCATACACGTCGGCCACAATTCTGAAATAATTTGAAGAATTGCCACAACAAAGGCCAATATATTGTACACCAATATCTTTCGCTTCCATTGCAAAATTGCGTATTTCATCCCGGGTACAGTAACAACTCGCTAGATCCAGAGGAAACGCTAATTTATCTGAAAATAATAATAATAAAAAAAAAATACTCAATATATTAAGCGGTTTACGTCACAACGCACATTTTGTTCACGAAATTTATACCTTAATAAACAACTCCAAAAAATCTACTTTTTTAACATGTGACCTACTCGGGGTTATCCTCGTTGAGAAGCAGTGATTTTTATTGCAATATTAGACAGTTTATTTCTTGTATTGTCACCAACCTTATCCTCGAAATTACATTTACTAGTATTTATTCAGATAATACCCCGGATCTTTATACACTGAAACACGGCGTTTGGTTAGGCAAAATAGTGCAGGAACGTAAGATCGTGTTGCGATATTAAAGGGGTATTAACCTCGCTGTTGCTGTGACCGTAACTCCCATAACTCTGTATCGGACTACTAAAATGATAGAAGCGCGATGTTTCGGCCACCTCAAATGCGCCAATAGATCGAGATGTTATAGTATTTTGATATTAAATCTTGTATATTTGGTCGTATTGGCTTTTGCTAAGTTCATACATGTATATATGTGTTAGCTAATAGTATATTCATTTAAGAAATGACGTTCTTATATTTACAATTTCCTTAACCATTTCAGTTCAATTTCAGATGATATATCATAAAAATCACCTTTTTAATATCAGTTAACGGCCAAACTCCACATCGTTAAAATGGAATATCAAAGAAGAGTAATAGAGTCATAGAAAAATATATATACGTGCATGTATATCGCTACATATCCTTCATTAACTGTCCGATTCCGTTCCTTTGTTTTAGTTGAATTTATAGAAATAGATAAAATTGTTCATTGACATCTTGATTTTGTAAAACGGAATAAAATACCGAGTTAAAACATGTGCGTTGAAATAGTCAAACGGACCTAGACATTTTTCAAAGTAAACCAAATGTTGGTTATTATAAAACATAGGTTACCTGTTCCTGGTACGCGTAGTGAATGGAAGTTCGGCCGATCCTCGGTGGTCCTGTAAGGAACTGGCACCGCTGCAATAGGACCCTAAAACAAAGTGAAGTCTATAAGTATTTTACAACATAACGGATAATGCCATTTTTATCTGTATGGAACGCGAAATTTACAATAATTTAATAAACTATATTTAACTCAGTTAAAATGGATTTAACTCAGATAAAAGTAATCAAACTCAATTAATTTAAATGAACTGCAGTTAATGGGAATCGTAGAATATTCAAGTTCATCTAAGAACTTATATTAATTGGAGAAAAAAATCAATTTAACTAAGAATAATTGATTTAAACTGCATTTATGTGACTTTTGTTAAATATCAGCTTCTATGAACTCAGAATTCTACTTTTCTAGAGTTAACTGCATATTTTTCAAATTCAATCTTATTATCTTTGTACATAGTGAAGTAGGATTAAAGTGAATTATTTGTGTTTTACGCCCATGCCAAGATTGTATCACTTATCGGGTGGTCAGTTTTGGGATGGTAGAAAAAAACGGAGTGCCAGTAAAGATCCAACGACCATCGACAAGCGAACTAACCAACTTTCTCATACAAGTATATACCCGAGTTTGATCCGAACCTGGGCGGTGAAAGGCATTAGGATGGTAAAAGAAATCGGTATGGCCGGAGAAAAACACAGTCCTCTGCAAGCGAACTGACAAACTTTCTCACATTAGGATGAGCCGAATTCAAAACGAGACTCTGTGCCCGCGCTTTAGACTACTCGGTCACCTTGGTCACGTATATGTTGGGGTTCTTTGAGGTTCAAGCCTTTGATACACGTACCTTACACGCCTGTCTGATCAGTTTCAGGGGTTCAATCATTGTAGCCGGGCCCCTACTACAGTTAAGACCAACTACAGCAGCTCCTTCATCTTCTAACATTTTACAAGCCTCGCCTATAGGTACGTCATCTGTTGTATTTAAATTTCTCCTTTTCAATGAAAAAGTGATGACTGCCGGTAACCCTGCAAAATAAAGTCAGGTGAATACTACGTTAAAAGCCTTCTGGAATCTACCAATTTGTCTTATTTCAGTAGTTGGTAAATAATTTTCTGTGGGTGGCATGTTACTGTTGTGGCGTCACTACACAGAGCCTCGATATCGTCCTCTTCGATTTTGGGTTTTTGGAGATGTATTACAAGTTTACTGGTATCTTCTTTATTTCGGGATAGATTTTTTTATGAAATTTTAACTCAAACCATATTTAAGTAGGACGAATGTCAAAATTAAAAATGTAACAGGTACTCCTTAAGAGTGACATCAATATTAAAAATTGAATATTGATTGACAATAGTTAACTGTGTTAACTTTACTAAACGGCTACAAATCTGACAAATTGAACAGAGGAAACATACCCAGTTCAAACATTACCAATTTAACTAAAGCCAATTAACTGATGGGATATTCAAAACTGCATCCATTCAAGGTACACAAGTATTTGCTGTTAACATATAATTGAGGAATGTAATTGAAACCCCTACAAAATCAGTTTCAATTATGAACACTGAATTCTCACTTATACCTATGACATGATTTATTTGTTTTCAATTAAACTGAAATGAGTTGTTTCTTAGCTAATGGGGATGTAAAGCAGTCTACTTTTGTTTAAATTCAGACGTTTTTTATGTTGATATTTAATATGCTCTCAAAATTCGATACAAAATGCATTTAAATAATTGATATTTAATGATTTGTTTTTAAGCATTTATTTTCATGATTAACTTTTCCCTTTTTGTTACTAATTACAAAATCGTTCAACCTTCACTTTGATACGATATACAATCGATGTCTCGAAATATCCAAACATTAATGTATAATTTTACGCAGTTTCGTGATTTACATTTTCCGCCATGTTCACTTTACTCTGTGTTATAAATCTTGTTTATTGGATGCTCTTACCATCATTGAACAATTTCATTTCATTTTTGCTACCAGACCCCAGTTTCACAATCATTCTTTAGCTAAGATTCGGCAAATTTTGGCAATTTTGTAAAGCAAAAGATAGAAATATTGATAAATTTAGAATTTAGATAGAAAAAACTTGAGATGATCTTCAAAATGATACACTGAATGTCTGATTATTTTAACAATCAACATAATAATTGGGAGTTTAAAGACTGAAGTTAAGGAAGATCTCAAGGAATGATTGTAAAACTGGTGTCAGTTTTTATATCTATGCAGGAAGCGTGTCTCATTTCTCTGTGTTTTGACGAAAGTGAAATATTGATACAAAGGTTAAAACAATTTGTATAATTGTCAAAACAATTTTAAACATAATATTTTTTTTTTTTTTTTAAAATCTACCTGACCTTACCCTGTCCATACTGTTTGATAGCTTTGAGTGCCAACGCAGCTTCTCCATATTCGCCAAACGTTTCAGCGACTATAAAATCAGCTCCACCTTTTACCGCCCATTCCACTTGTTCCTGAGATAATTAAAGTCAAATAAATAATTAACCCTGTTTAGTCATGTTTTACAAATAATTAGATGTTGGAGTCTGAAAAGCAAACTTGACGATGGCTTAAATCATGTAACGTTCAGCAAAAATGTTATCTCTACATTACAGACTGTAAGTATTTTCTAAGATTTTTATTAAACATATTTTATTCGTCAAATTCAATAAATACATATTGAAAAGAAAAGTAAGCAATATGGAGTATGACAAATAGGATTCAGCAACAAGTGTTGAACACTTATAAAAAACTGTCTCCTGAATATATTTAGTATAAATAATTTTTCAAATACGCCTTAAGGTAGAAAAAAATACCAAAAAATCAAAAACAAACAAAAACAAAAACGTTAACCTTGTTGCATCCAGAAAAAAAAATTATAATGGTTTTAATACAATGCAGGCAATAAAATTAAAAATCTGTGTGTTAATTTACATATTATTTGTGAATCGTAAAGATGCAAGTAACAGTATCAGTGTTAGTGAAAACGTTTGCAAAAATATATAAATTTTTTTCGGATTTAAATATTTCAATGTTCTGTGTGGACGTTAGAGAATTATCACCAAAGAGTAGTAGTTCAGTTGTAAGCTGATATGGTAGTGGAGTTAAAAATCTATTCCTTAGATGAAAATAAAGGTTCCAACTCAGTAGAAAATGAGACACTATTCCAATTACGCCACAGTCGCAGTAAGAATTATTTATGATATTTTTATTATAGAGGGTAGACTTTAAGGAGCTGGAGTTAGTGCGTAGTCTGGTGTGATAAATTGATGAATTCTCTATCCATAGCTTTAAAGAGCGGGTGGTTTAGTAAGGTTTAAATAAAGTAATCGTTTGAAGGTTGTCACACAAGGAGTATCTTTAAGTTCTTGTGGAAGTTCGTTCCATTGTCTGATTGTAGAAGCAAGAAAATCGTTATAGTAGGAATCGGTGTGACATAAAATAGTCGGTATGTGATTGTATTGTCTTGTGCTTCTGTGAGTTCTGTTTGGAATAATATCAGACAGGTACTGAGGAGTTAAGTTGTAGAACATTTTATGGAACTATAAGTTTGTGCTTTTTTCTTCTATGAGAAAGCGGTTGCCATCCAGTTTTGATATATAATGTGTGTTTAGAACAGAGTTTTGTGGTACCAGTAACGATCTGGCTGCTTCAAGATTAAAGGATTCAAGTTCGTCTTGTAGATAAAGAGGTATATTGTCCCAGATAATGTCTCCGTATTCAAGAAATGGTCGTATAAATGCAAAGTAGAGTGATTGTAGAGTCCGTCTGTCAAGAATGAATTTGAATTTACGTAAGATATTTATTCTTAGTGATACTTTTTATTTTATATAATCTATGAGTGATTTTCACGATCCGTTCGAGGAAATCATGTCAAGATGTTTGTGTGTTTCTGTGTCCAGGATACTTACATTGTTCATATATAGAGTAGGATGTACAGTTTTATTTTTTGTTTTTGCGAGAGATTACCATGCTATCTGTTTTTTGTGCATTTAATGAAACAAGCCATTTATTGGACCAGGTGTGAATTGTGCGAAGAGAATTATTCAGAATTAGAGCAGATGACTGGGGTTTTTCAACAATTAAATATTAAGTAGTGTCTCTTCAAAAAGACGAATATTAGCATTGATTTCGTCGGTAATATCGTTAATATATGTGAGAAATAGAAGAGGACCAAGTATAGAACCTTTTGGGACACCAGCTCGAACCTCTTTGTATTCAGAAAAATTGCCAAAATAAACTACTCTTTGTCTTCGATCTTGGATATAATTTTGGAACCATTTTAGAAGGTGTCTCTGATACAAGTTTGTTTTAGTTTATGTACAAGTCCATTATGCCAAACCCTATCGAAAGCCTTGCTTATATCAAGAAAAATAACTCTGATTTCTTTACCGTCATCAAGAGCTTTGCCAAAAACATTTGTGATATCAAGTAGTTGATTGACTGTCGAATCACCTTTAGTAAAACCCGATTGAAACGTTATTTTTAAGTAAGAAATTGTGTACATATTTGTACATACATTTTTCCATAACTTTCCCAACAACACTAAGAAGATATATAGGTCGATAATTTTGTACGAAAGAGGGGTTATCTTTTTTAAAGATAGGTGTTACGTTAGCTAATTTCCAAATACCAGGATATTTGCCTCTGAGAAGTGATGTGTTAAATAGAACATAAAGAGGATGTTTTAGTTGGCTAGCAGCATTTCGTAGAAAGAACGGGCTTATTCAATCTGGCCCTGATGCTTTGGTTTTATCGATATTAATAAGGACATCAAAGACATCAGATTCAGTGATATGCTCATTTGTAAGATGGTCATTTATTAGATTTGATAGTGTTTAAGGAAGTTCCAAGTTAGTGTCATCAAGTGATGACTGAGAACAGAAGTAGTTGTTAAGAAGTTCAACTTTGTCTATGTCTTTGTCGTAGGTCTTGTCATTTAGTAATAAGGTGGGTATGATATGAGTGTTTGATTTAAATCCTGTTAGTAGTTTTACTATTTTTCACCAGTCTTTTGTGTGCAAGTTATCAGATTCTAATTTTGATGAAAATTTATTATAAAAGCGAGATTTAGCTGTACGAATGTAGTTCGTAAATTTATTGCGGAGTTGTCTAAAGGCTGCCCAGTGTTCTTGTATGTTAGTGCTTTTAGCTCTGTTGTGGAGACGTCTACGTTTTCGTAACATTTTTTTTTATTGTGGCGTTAAGCCAAGGCGGATCTTTTTGTCTTATTGTGACAATTCTGTTTGGTATTGAATCGGAAGCTGCTTCAGGTATCGTATGAGTTATGTTGTCTGTCAATATGTTAATGTTGTCGTCGAAGTCGCTTTGCCAATCATGTGTTGATAGTATTTGCTTGCATAAGTCTATGTTAGCTTTGTTGTAGTACCAGACCCGTCTAGTATAAGATGTCGTACATATTTTGGAAAGTTTGAGAGAAGCAAAGACAGGACAGTATCTATTTTGATTTTCAAGAAAATATTCACCTACTCCTGAGTTGTCAACAAGTTCAGATTCTTTAATGAGAATAAGATCAATAAATGATGAGGAATCGTCCCAATAATGAGTTGGTTCGTTTATAAGTTGTTGTAGTCCATTAGTTATTGTTATTGTCTTGGTTTTATTGCTTGAAATTTTTAATTGATCTTCGTTGAAGTCGCCGGTGAGTACAAGTAGGTCGGGATGGTTATCAACGGCTAGGTCTACAGAAATTTCTAGTTTGTCCCAAAAATCATTGCCAGAATTGGGTGGTCTGTAAAAAGTGCCAAAAAGAATAAATTGTTGCGAATTTCAAGCTCTATCCAAATATTTTCAGTATCAGGAATTCTTTCTATTTCTTTTTGAATAGTAATTGTCCTTAATATAAACGATTATCCCACTGCCAATTGTGTCCGTAATTCTGTCAGATCTGTATGGTATCTTATAATTGTCGAACATCAGTTCTCTGTCCTGTGTACGTGTGGTAAGCCATGTTTCTGTCAAAGCGATACTGTCATAAGACGAAAACTCGCATTCAATTTGCATTTTTTCGAAAGGAAGCTTTGTACATTCATATGGACAAATGAGAAGTTATTGATGTTTGTAGCGAAATTTGTGATAGTTCAAGAGACAACTGTGATGATTCAAGAGACGAGTGTGATGATTCAAGAGACGACTGTGATGATTCAAGAGACGACTGTGATGATTCGACAAGTATAGACGGACCGGAATTAGTTTCTACATCCCCTGATAAGTAGATTTAGTACCAGAACCATTGTAAAGAACAGAGAAGTAAAATGTTTGAGTACTGAGTATGTTGATGTATTAAAGTGTTGATTAAGTATGATGAGTTGTTATAATTTAAGTTTCCAGAAATTATGATAGAATTTTACAGTTTTGTATATACCATATTTAAAATGTAACATAAACATCATTAATATCATACAACGAGCTTTCATATACAGCATGATAAATAACATCAAACAAACCCAAAAGAACATATAACATAATATCTCTAACAAGGTGACGCTAATATGATACAAAACCGTACTCTTACTTTTTGTATTGCCGTATGCGACTAAATAAAACAGGCCTATTCTTGTAAAGAAGGTTTTACAATCGACTGGCATTAAGTAAAACTGTTTATGAATCGCAAAAAATTACATACAAGAAAGGCCTTTTGTAAAATAAAGTTTGGATGCAGAAACCTGGATAACCAAATGCCAGGGGGTGTAACAATATATGACCCAGGATGCGTTGAAATAGAAATCAATTCAAAAATATGACATAAGTAACATATATACAAATAGGAAAAAGCAATATAATATAAGTCACATATATACAATTTGAAAAAGGTAATGACGACAAAGACTTATAGAGAGGAAACGGATGTCGAAAATGCATACAACATCACGACTAGAATGTACACCATTTAAAGTCAGTGTCGTGTCTTGCTGGAATTTAATTTTATAAGATATTATATGATTTTTAAATCATAAAATTAAATAATAATAAGGAAAAAGGAGGTTTTTGGAAGGGGAATACCAAGAAATCCATAGTATATGGAGAATGGCAAAACTTAATGTAACTGGTAAATATTAGTCATTATATGGATACATTTGTAGTTAGTCGATAAAGCCCATGGTGGCAAGACAGAGTTTGACGTAACATCCATATGAGACGTAGCTGATAACGCAGCCGCGTAACTTAGCACTGTTGGATCGTTAGTTTGGGATTTGCCCGTTATGAGTAGCTTAAGATGAGGATTTACCATGATGTGGACCTGGAGGTTGAGATAGGACGATAAGGTATTTTAGTGAGTCAATACGGATTTTGCGGTCTTTTGTGTCATCAACAAAGACCTTTCCGTCCCATGTCCAACATTTGTGATAATGCTTGTTTTTGACGTATGTCCTTGCAGCATTATATAAATTAGATCGAGCTTTTTTGAGGTCTTCATTTATATAGACGGATTTAAGTATAGGATCGGTCGATCGTTTGAAGTATTTTCTTGACTTCATAAGTTTGTATTTAGCTCGATAGTTGGTAAATTTCACAATTATCTGACGATTACGGCCCATGTTTGGAGGTCCAACTCGATGGGAGCGATCGATGTCGGACAAAGTGATGTCCAAGTTGGCTCGTTTAGCTATATCGAGTATAATTTCATTGGTATTTTCATCTTTGTTTTCCGCAATACCAGCGATACGAATAGCGTTACGCCGACTATATTGTTCCTGTTGATCCATGTCAGCCTTAAGTTTTGCGTTTTCAATTTTTAATGTTTTATTTTCATATTTCATTGCAGTATTTTCAGCCTGTAAAGAAATTAATTTCTGCTCAAGTTGGTCGAACCTTTCGGATATTTTTGAATGAACAATTTGATTGATATCCATAATAACTATTTCGTGTAGATCTTTAACAACCAGATCTTTCATAACACTGGCAATTTTGAGTATTTCAGATTCTGATAGGGAACTCATGTCGATTGGCGGTTCAGTAGATTCAACTTCGTTACACTTTTCGGTGTTTGTGTACCTACGACGTCTTTTATTGTTACGTTTCTGAGTCATTGGAGAGATTCATATTTGAACACCATTTATCTCATAAATATTGAGTTGGTTACTTGCAAATATACAAGTAACAACGATAAAAGTAAATAAATCGAAATCGAACGAAATAAAGTTTTGTCATTCAATCAATCAATCAACCATAGCTACCTGACAAGTTTTTGACGTGGGGTTTACCTTGAATGTAAACAAATCACCTGTTATATTTAAACTTCTTATTTATGTATTAATGGTTTGTAATCACATATCGTTACATTCCAAGTCAAAATTTTAGATTTACTCACACATTTCAAAGGTTTGGATCCCAATTTTTCTTATTTTCCAATCCAAATAATATAAATAATCATCTCCATACTTCCAAATTTCAATACGACACTTAAAAAAGCCTTAAATTTTACATTTTTTACATTTTGTTTAACTAAGAGAAAAAAGTTGCCCTTTCTACTTGGCGCATGCGTAATAATTCTAAGATTTTCTTTAATTTAGTAAATTTCACCAATCTCTTTTAAAACAATGGATTAATATTTTTCATAAAACTCAATACGTATGTTATAAGCTTGAAGTTATCTCCGATATAACACCTTAAATTCTTGTATATATGAACAATTAATGTAATTATTAGGATTTCAAATTTGTCAGATTTAAGTTAAGAAAAATCTGAGTTAAGGAACGATTGTAAATCTGGGACAAGAAACAAATGTTGATAAAGTTTTTAAATGGCGTCATTTAATGGGGTTTTTTATTCACACCAATAAGTTCTGTGCCCATAACTAAAAAATTCACGCCAATCACACCTCGGGATTTACATTCATAGAACCTTCTCTGTAACACTGGTGTCAATAATGTATTGATGTTATAAATTATACTGCTGATCACTTTAAAAAGTAAAATGTACTTTAATGTTTAAAATGGATGAATTTTGTAGCTCAAAAACATGCTTAGTAACAAGAAACATAATCAATACCATGTCACATAACAAGTACATGTAAGTAGTAAAATAGCCAAACAAGAAAAGAAAAGTCCAATACATTTTTGGATCCAACTTTGGACGCGTACTGGTGTTAATGTCAAAGGGTGTGCCCTAAGTACTACTAGAGGGTCCCAAAAATGTCAAAAGCTCCGTAAGTGATAGAAATTCTGACCTTAAACATTTCCATGGTTTTCGCTATTGTCTCCGGGTTGTCCCTCTGATATACTGTTGAGTTACAGATGTTTCCCGCCATCAGCGTCCCTGTACGATCAGCAACTTCCCGCGCAATACGTAATGCTTCCGTATTCATCTTTTCTAACATATCTTCTTTTCCAATAAGTCTAAGCTTTTCTCTGTGAGCATAATACTGCAAACAGAACAGTTAAAATATATAAGTTAGTAGTTTTACTAAAGGACATATTCTGGTGACAGAAATGACCAAAGGGGAAATTTGGTAAGTGTGTCTTGAAAATAACATTCATTGTCACAAAGAATGCTTTTGTTTGACTGTCTGATTTTTTTTTGTTTTGTCTACGAACAAAAACATTTCGAAATAAGAGAAATAATTTTGACTGAAAAAAAACAAAAATTCACCCCTAAAAAGTAAATAATTAATTTAAAACGTAAAATTAACATAAGCTCCTAAAACGTACATGAATTTTGTAAAAACAACACCAAATGTTTTGGTTTAAATTTCTATTTATAGGTTTAAGTTACTACAGCACTACTCTATTGATTTCCAACGTGTAATGATTTACAGAGAACTTTTTGTAAAAACTTAACAAGGTCTTTATTTACCGTGAACGCCAAAACAACGTCGCTACCAGCATGTACATACTCCTCGTGCTGTGCTCGAACCAGATCCGGGTAATCTAAAACAACTTCCGGTACAAATGTCCCCGCTTTTAGATAACCTTTACGTTCAAATTCAAAAATGTACCCTTCGGCAGTGAGTATTGATCCGCCATTTTGTAGACGTTCTAACAAACCTAAAGATAGAATTTTCTAAAGATAGAAGTTTCTAAAGATAGAAGTTGTTCACCTTTAGCAAAATATCAGGAAGGTTAGGACACGAAAATTAAATTTAACAACTACGATAACATATTTGTCAATGCGTCCGGCGCTTGTTCTAAGACGGTGGGATCATTTTCAACATGTATTCATTTTATGCTTTGTTTCTTGTTGTTAATACAGTATGTTTTTTATGTCTCAATCTTTGTTTTATTGGTTTTTTTCTGTTTTTTTTTTACTATTCGGTTTGTCTGTTATTAAACTTTATTGCCAGTAATTCACTTCAAGGTACGGTGAGCTTTTATGGAAGGCACTGAAAAAAGACATTAGAAAAAGAAGTGAGGTTTTACTTTCTAGTGATGCACGTCGACGTATCATAATGTAAATCTTTTGATAAATTTAACAGTAATATGACACACCTAAATCCATAGAATTATTGTTAAGTATATTGTTTACATAGACCGACAACTTACCTAGCTTAAACTTGTGTAAAATTTAATTATGTAGGCACGTATTGATGTATTTTAAAGTCTTTGAACGCATTAGTTTAACGACACATAAAACCAATAAATTACTAAGCCATATTTCTTCTACATTTTAGTGTGTGTGTGTGTGTGTGTGTTTGTGTGTGTGTGTGTGTGTGTGTGAAGCTTCTGAATCTTTCACCATATTATAGATATTTTATAACATTTATTTGAAGTACATGACATGTACATGAGAAAATACTTCATTCGATCAACTGTTTTTTCCATCCGGTTGTCATGCAACTTTAAAAAAAAAAAACAAGCAAACTGATTATTTTTCATAAGTGTGCATGTTTTGAACATAGAAATGACATCTGCATTAATATGTTAATTTTGTTTTTATTAGCTGCACCTGACCGAAAGGTCACTGTGAGCTTATGGCATGGCGCGGCGTGTGTATGTGTGTGCGTGCGTGCGTGTGTGCGTGTGTGCAGTGCGTCGTTAACACCTATTTTCGACTTCTCCTCCAAAACTGCTGGACAGATTTCAATGATACTTGGTCAGAAGCATATATGGGCCGGTGCAATTCAGATTTGTTCATGGCGTTGCCATGGCTACCAAAACTAGGTCAAGGTGACCTAGGGGTCCAAAAATCTTAAAAATCTTCTTCCCTAAAACTGATGATGAGAGAAAAAAATCTGATGTGATATTTGGCTTCTCTAGGGTCTTAAGCCTATAGTTTGTTCATTTCGTGAAATTTGGTCGAAAAGATGGGTTACGCGTTTTTGCGTTTAATTTTAAAAATTTCGTAAAATGGCTTTAAATTGTTATAACTAGACTTATTTGAACAGATATTGACATGAGGTTTTCAGTTTTGACTTTTTCTTGAAATGATCTTTAAAATTGGGTCAAGGTCACAAATCAAGGTCATGACCTAATTTATGATTTATGCAGTTTTAGGCAATTTTCTTGCAAATATTAAGAGATATATGGATTCAAAACATTGTGAAATGATCCCCATGGCAAAATTTAAAAAGGTACCAGGTTTCGTAACTATACGATAATCCATGTAGGAGTTGTTGCCCCTGAAATGTTATTTTTGGCTTATGAATACTATAATTGTGCATTAGCTTTAAAACTATAAGCTTTTTGTATAGGTATGTATATTAGAATATTGTAGGTATTGATATGACAATCATTTAGATATATGGTTCAAGGTCATATGTTAAAAGGTCAAGGTCACAGCTAGAAAAAGAAGACTTAAATTGCTAATTATCTTGAAAACCAATAACTTTTTGCATAGGCATGTATAATAGAATATTGTAGGTAATGATATGACAATCATTTTGATATATGGTTCAAGGTCATGTGTTCAAAGGTCAAGGTCACAGCTGGAAAAGAAGACATAAATTGCTAATTATCTTGAAAACTATTAACTTGTTGCATAGGCATGTATATTAGAATATTGTAGGTATTGATATGAACGATCATTTTGATATATGGTTCAAGGTCATATGTTGAAAGGTCAAGGTCACCGCTGCAAAAGAAGACTGAAATTGATGATTATCTTGAAAACTATTAACTTTTTGTATAGGCATGTATATAAGAATATTGTAGGTATTGATATGACAATCATTTTGATATATGGTTCAAGGTCATATGTTGAAAGGTCAAGGTCACCGCTGCAAAACAAGACTGAAATTGCTTATTATCTTGAAAACTATTAACTTTTTGTATAGGCATGTATATAGAATATTGTAGGTATTGATATGGCGATCATTTTGATATATGGATTCAAGGTCATGTGTTCAAAGGTCTAGGTCACAGCTGCAAAAGAAGACT